>PVKA01015597.1:0-31628 GCA_004027165.1 Ctenomys sociabilis | reverse complement strand
TCTCTTCTTAAGGAGCTTCTGCATGTCAAAAGAAATTGTCAACAAAGTGAACAGACAACCCACAAACTTTGAAAAAATCCTAACTAATAAGCAATCAGACAGAGGACTACTGTCTAGAATATATAAAGAACTAAGATAGAACAGGGCCCTCAAATTTAAAGACCCAATTCAGAAATGGGGATCTGAGATGAATATACACTTCTCAGAGGACGAAATTAAAGAAAAGAATAAATACATGAAAAAATGCTCCACATCGCTAGCCATTCATGAAATGCAAATAAAAACAACACTGAGATATCATCTCACTCCAGAAAAAATGGCTATCATAAGGAAATCAACCAACAACATATGTTGGAGAGGTTGTGGGGAAAAGGGAACACTTCTCCACTGCTGGTGGGAATGTAGACTGGTACAACCATTGTGGAGGTCAGTGTGGACACTCCTCAAAAGAGTAGGACTAGAAATCCCATTCAAGCTGACTATCCCCCTACTGGGAATTTTCCCAAAGGATCTGAATACATTGTATCATAGAGATATATGTGTACCTATGTTTATAGCAGTGCAATGTGTGATAGCAAAATCTTGGAAACCAAGATGTCCATCACATGAGGAATGGTTGAAAAAGATGTGGTATTTCTATATAATGGAGTATTACTCAGCTATTAAGAATGATAAGTTTGAAACATTTATACTGAAGTGGATGCCACTTGAACATATACTCATAAGTGAAATAAACCAGACACACATGTGTAAATATTGTATAGTCTCCCTAGTATAACAAGCGAAAAGCAGAAATACAAAAGGAAAAGTACAACAAGTAAAATCAATTGAGTCAGATAAGGCAAAGTGAATGGCATATGCTGCAGGATACTAATCAGCTTTTCTTCTGGATGGTTAACAACCTAAGTTCACAAGTCAGAGTTGGAGAAATAGAAGAGCCACAAGGCCAGCCATTTTGGCCCTAGCCTTTCAAGGTCAGCGAAGACTCAGGACATAGGAGAACCTGTACTGCAACATCATGAAACTCAGGTGAACTCCAAATTTTCTGAATAAGGAGATTATGGAGCCACAGAGGAAAGAGATTGAAGTTCTATAGTGTGCCTGGGGAGAGTCACATGGAGAGAAAACTTTCTCTCAGGCTCTCACAGAGAGCAAACTGGTCAAGCAATTGGCTGTGACTCATCCACATGGATGACACAGACAAAGGAACTACAGAATAATGTACAGGACTACAAGATAAACCCTGAGAGGACTTCACTGACCACATAAGAAATATAAAGTTCATGTGTTGGTATATAAGTCTTTATCTATCTAGGTCTTAACCATCCAGCAGAAAAGTATAAGAATGAAGTATACATCATGAGGCCATAATATTAAGCTGAGATGTAAATGGCTATGGTCGACAACTTCTTTGAATAACTCACTATGGTTGTGGAATGCTGGACTGTGTTGGATGGTGGTGTTGAGTTCAAGCACCTAAGTTAGTTGAATGTCAATGGAGCGCCCACCTTTGACAGGTGTAGACAAAGGGAGGTGTGTAGAAAAAAAAATCACGATGTGTGTGTATAGACAGTACAGTTGGGATAGACAACGCTGGGCTTCTACATAATTCTATGAGAGGCAAGATCTGCACTAATGGTGGTTGGACAGGATATTATGTCGGCTTCTAGTACTATGGTCATCCACTAGGAAAATAATTATTGAATTTTTGATATAATTCAGGTATAAAAAAATAAGATAAGTAAGCAGCTACACTCTTAATTCACTGATAAGAGATATCTGCTAAAATAACATCTGTAAATATAATATCATGTATGCACCTTGTACAATCCAAAACATCATGAAAACAGTTTGCAATGTATTAATTTATCGAATCTATATTGTTAAGGTGTCTTGAAACTGTCTGATTGACATTTGTAGTTCCATAAAGTAAAAAGAATAAAAAAAATAGTAAAGAAATCTAAGCTCACAATGATATCTAAAACAATAGCCATTGATTCCCTAAAAGACTGTCAGGAATCAATTTGTTTCTAAACTAAAGTACAAGGACTTTGCTGCCTTTCCCAAGCAAACTGTATTTTGGGTTACTTGTGTAATAAAGTAAGCTTTCTTTTACTAAAAGTCAGCTATTAAATGCAAAAAGTTTGAGATAATCCCAAACACATAATTTTGCAATCCACAATGAAATGATGAATGCTGGTAATCACTGTCCATGGGCTTTGCGACCACTA
This sequence comes from Ctenomys sociabilis, assembly GCA_004027165.1. Lineage (NCBI taxonomy): Eukaryota > Metazoa > Chordata > Mammalia > Rodentia > Ctenomyidae > Ctenomys > Ctenomys sociabilis. The sequence goes on along the minus strand of PVKA01015597.1, from coordinate 29,397 downwards.
GCTCAAGCTGGCGAGCATCACTGTAAAAGGCAGGTCAGGATGGTAACACTGAAACGCCCAGATCTACCATCAACCAAGACAAAGCTGTCTTGCACCAGGTGCCCTGATGGGGCAATAAGCATCTTCAGCACCTCAGACTCAACTGTGCCCAAGAATGACACTGAGCCCATCCCAATCCCTGCTTCTGAGGAGCATTTGCAAGAAACTGGGTACCCTGGTAACATTTTAAAGAATATCAGGGTGAAATAATGAGCACTCTCTGAGCCTTGAGCCCCTGTATGACAAAGGATTTATTTTCTTAACCACAAAAGCAAAGGCAGGAAGAAGAACCTGGGAAGATGTGAAAGACAAATCAACCCATGAACTGGTGGCACCTGCCTTGAATTCTGATTGAATTGGTCAGCTAAGAAAAGATGCTTTTGAGAAATGAGAACACACTTGAACTTAAAGAATAATAGTTTTATTGATACCTTTATTTTGATACTGTGACTGTGTTTTATGCCACTGCAGCTGACTCGGTAGGTGGCAAATGAAGGAGTGGATGTGCTCCCAGCTGGCTGGAGACCCCTCCTCTAGGACATAGCTCTGGAGAGGAACAGTGCTACCCTCCTCACAACCATCTCAGGAGCAAGCTGGGAAAGGCCCCAGAAATGAGTATGAGCAGCCGGGGGTCTTAGTGGGTGGGAATGGACTCCTTCACCTCACTCCCTTGTTACAAAGCCTTCACCCCACCTTGCACCTTTTCTCTCTCCCAGAGGACAACTGCGCAGGGCCAGAAAGGTCCATGGCAGAGGTGGTCCTAAGGACCGCCAGCCCAGCATGGCCTGAGAAGGACTGGGGAAAAAGGGGCTGAAGTGAGCCCTGGCTGGATGGAGACTTCATTCTGTCAGAAGGAGGTCCAGCTCCACACTCAGTCTGGGAATAATCAGAGAGGAAAGGTCACCTGATATTTACAACCTGGGCTGCATTCTCAGGTTGAGCATGGGTCCTGGTGGACTGAGGGTAGACAACGCACTCCCCCTGGTGTCTGAGCATGATGGGAAAAACTACATGCTAGGTGAGGAGCAGAGCAGTGGGAAAAGAGGAAGGTGGCTCTGCAGGGGAACCTGCCAATCGGAGCAGACTGTAGTGACCAGAAAAGGGCTGAGGAGTATGTAGGACATGAGGAACAGCAATGACCAATAAAGCTGACACTGAGCACCATAATGAAGTGCACTCTGGCCTCCTTTCTGTCAGCCTGCATGAATGTTGCTGAGCCCGTGGATCCTTCTGCAGGACTCAGGCAGGGGTGGCTTTTCTCATCTGGCCACAGGAGGACTTTGTAGATGCAGTCTCTAAAGACAGGTGGCCCAAGCTAGAAGAGACCAAGAACAAATGAGACAAATGAAATCACTTAACTTCTGGCAAGTCCTGGAGATGAAGGGTTAGGCAATCCCATGGTAGCCTCAAGGTGAGAGGACCCAGCTGACATCTGGGCTGCCCATGCCATTGTATTGTGTTCTGGAGGGAACATGGGGGATGAAAACCTAGATGCTGTGCTGAAACAGACACGGATTCATGCCCAGAGATGACACCTGGTGGGACTGAGGGTAGTCATGGTCACCCCAGGATATGAACGATAGTGCAGGAGGAAGACACTGATGGAGAAAAGCCCAGCTGACCTGGCTGAGAGGGAGCTAGTCTGTGCTCATGCCTTCCCTGGAAGAAAGAAGGCTGAGCAAGACTGCCGCATGAACTGTCTGGCGATCTCAGTCTCCAGAGAAACTTGAACAATGTCCACATACAAATACCTCACAGAGCTTAGGGAACTAAGTGAGAGGTCACTGGGGAAATTAAATAATAGGGGACACACTGAAGAGTTGGAAGGACAGTTTCACATCTCTGTCACCCCATCTCCAACTCTAGGCAGAGGAATGTATCTCATGCTGGGGGAAGACACAGAAGTGAGAACTAGGCTTTGCCCTGAAGCTGTATCCTGGACCACTGCCGTGACCCAGCACTAGGCAGACTGTGGGGGCCGAGACTCCAGGCAGGCACACAGAGTATTTACCTCACCTAGTGCCAGGCAGCAAGCTGTGGAACCTATGAAATGGGCTCGGGTTCCAGCTCATGCCACCAGCAGCCAACCACAGTGACCTTGGAACCTGAATACCCACGGTGACAGACCTCAGCCACCAGTGGTCTGCAACATGGAGCCCACTCAACGCCTCACCAGTCGCAGCTACTCTGGGCATAGGATGCCCCCTCGCAGTTGTAATGGCTGCTCTCAGAATTTCTGGACAGGTGTGCTATCAGAAGACATTCCCAAATTCAGGCCATGCAAACCGAGGAAGCACCCTCCCTGGTTATCGCTATGTGAACTCAGGCAAGCCGCTGAGATGCAAAACACCTCCTTCAACTTCTTCATCTGTGAAAAAGAAGTAACATCCACCACTCAGGGTTATGAATTAGGAATGCATAAGATTCAACCGACACAGGATATAGTCCCAGGTAAAGCTTGTGAGATAAATGCCTACATGCACAAATGAACAGCTCTGCCCTTGGGTCGGGCTGGTCTGCCTTTCTGTGGCCAGCTGACTTGAATGAGTGGCCCTGGGAGCTCATGAGATGCCATCAGTCATGGCTGTCCCAGCCCCATGGCTTCTGCAGAGCCTGTGGTCTGCCTTGCTGAATCAATTGGACAGTCCGGAGGCTGGATTTATGTCTCTGGCCATGTTGAGGATTCTCCCATGGTTGCAGACCTCCGTACACTTCAACCAAACACCGACTTAAATTTATGCTGCCAGATTTCATTAGAGCCCCAGTTTGCTGGAACCATTAAAGGCTGGGAGAGAAGGAGAGGGTGCTTTGGAAATGGAGTGTGAAATAAGGTAAGGAGAAGTTTAATGGGGCTCGAATCAAGTCTGCAAAGTACCTTATTAATAGGTACTTTATTCCTTGTCACACTGCTTATTAACTGCCTCCAGCTGTGATACCTCTGCACCCCTCCTGCAGCCCCATGGCTTCCAACCTGAAGTGGGTGGGTGCTGACTTCCAGACCTCTCAGGAGAGCCTCTTCTTTCATGCAAGGCTGCTGGCTTCCCCAGATGATCATGGTGAATTCCAAACGACACTCTGCCAACTCAGGAGAGACAGGAGCCTCTCCACAGAGCAGCGTGACTTTCCTCTGCAGGGTACAGAAAGAAACTTCAAAAGCCTGAACCACCAGCTCTGAAGGTAAGTTCAGTTCAAATAAAATGCTGGCAGAGGAACAGGACCATGACACAGCCCAAGCAGCAGAATGGGGACAGCTGCCTTGGCCGGCCTCTGGGAGAGAGAGAGGTGTGCATGCCTCTTTCACCTGTCAGGCAGCCAGACCATAACCTGACCCAGCCCACCCCAAGTGTCACAAGTGCTCTTGATCAGATCCTCCTTGCCTCAGATGTGTTTGGGGTGACCCATGCCAACTCTCCAACTCTGCGAATGCCACCTGCATGAGGCCTCTGCGCCTTATCGTGACAGGGACAAATGAGCCAAGGTCTCACAGGGAAGTGTGCAGCACAGAGTTGGCCTCTGTGGTAGGCCACATGCAGGCCCAAGACCCACTGCGTGCCCCCGGCTTTGTCTACTGGGTTAGACCCCGTATGGCATCTGAGCAGTGTGGCAGCCAGAATGCCACACTGCTGTCATGGCTGGGACACAATCCCTGACTCCCCAAATTAAAGAAGAAAAGGTTTACTTTAGCTCGCAGTATAGAGCACTTTCAGTCTAGAACCTGCCTCAAAATAGGGCAGGATGGCAGAGGAAAAACACTCCATGGCAGGTCAGGCAGAAAGCAACAGCAGCAAGCCTCATTACTTTCCATCCAAATTATAAGTCTGCTGTGGCTGCCATCCAAACCCAAAGCAGGACTTCTGTCCTCAGTAAATCAATTCAACCAGCCCCAGGACCATGCTGAGCTAATCACTGGGCTACTCCAGTATCAGTGTCACACATCCACAGTCCGGCCACCATCCAAAAGCTCTGCTTACAAGCCTACGAGGCTTTAGGTGTTATCTAGTTAGAAGCCATAACACAGGGCTACACAGAAATGCATGAGACTCTAGACTGAGCACCCAAAAGCAGGTGGAAAGTACCATAATATCAGAGGAGAAAAGCACCTGGAGCTGGGGAGGTGTGCCAGGGCCGGAAGGTAGCAGTTAAGCAGGAAAACGCCCGGGTTCCCCAAGCTGATGAACCACACAGAGCTGCAGAGACCACTTGGTCGCCAGTGCACCAGGTAGCACTCGGCTTGGGCCCTGGCCAGCTGGCCAGATGCTGCATTCCAGCCCCACACCACTCTGCTCTCTTGCCTGCATTTGTCCAGGGCAGGTTTATGGGGGACAGAGAGCCTGGATTATGCTTCAAACCCAAGCTGGCCATAAGGGACAGAGCTTCTGTGGGTCTTCGGTCCAGCCAAGGCTCACTATGCATTAGCCACCTATGCTGGACATTGAGAAATGTTATGACCTTCTGGTCCCCACCCACCATTAGTGTTTAGTAGGGGCCCAGAGTCTCAAAGAGCCCAGGACCATGGGCACAGTACCAACATGTCAATCATCATAATACTGAACACTTGCGAGTGTGATGTGCATGTCACCTGTGTTTTAGCCACCTTCACCCAGGAGAAGGGCTCTATGGTTAACCAAACAGGATAGGTGAGGAAGTAGCCCAGAGAAGCAAACCATTTACTTAGTTATCACTCAGCTACGAAGTGCCAGGGCTGGGATTTGAACCAAGGTAGACTCTGGAGTCCCACACCATCCTAAGGTGTACCTCCCAGCTGGCCACCCTTGTGCACTGGAAAGCCAACTAGGAGGCAGGGTTTTAGCAGGCCGGTGTCATGGCTGGAATAAGAACTGCTCACTGTTTGGAAGGCTTGGTGGCCAGCCAACAGGCTTCTGGGGAGTGGCCACCTCTGAGGGCTGTGACTGCTCATCCGCTAAACACCCGTGTCATGTTAGAAGGTGGCCACTGCTTGGATGAAGCAGAGCACTGGGCTGAGCCTTCAGGGGGCGTGTCCCATCCTGGGCCCTCCGGCTGTCCCGCCTTTCCTCTCTCTCTCTCTGTCCCAGCCTCCTGGGGTGAGAGGCTGTCTCATCACACCCTCCACCACCTGTCTGAGCTCACCACAGGTCTAAAAACCAACAGAGCAAAAGCTCCAAGGCCTGAACCAAAGTAAACTTTTGCTCCCTTCATATTGCTGATGTCAGGTCGTTTTCTCAGCAACCTAAAGCTAACAGTCAGACCTAAGGAGCCTGGAGACATGACACCTCCGGGCTCAGAAAGGATTTCATGTGCATTCCTCTCAGATGGGCCAAGCCTCCCCCTGCTTCCCCCCTGGCCACAGTCCTGACTGGAGCATCTCAGAGCGTAGGGGCATCCCCAGGTCTCCAGCGGGTACACATTCCTTCTAAGCCATAGGAAGCCCTAGAGCTGCCCGCAGCCCTGCGTCCTTACCAAAGCATCCCCTCTTGATGTGGTAGCAGTACCACAAGGAGCCATGGACTGGACCCCAGCAAGGGACGGGCATGCCAAAGACTCTGCAGGACCTTGTGGATTAGCCTTAGTTAGAATACCTGCTCTCATTCGGGTCTAGGAAACAAGTAATTGACCTAAGCTTGAGCAGGTGGCACGGCAGCTCTAGAACTGAAAATGAGGGCTACATCAATCCAAACCCCAGACTCTTCTCAGTCACACCGAAATGATTGCTAAAACAAAGATTCCCTACTAGCATGGCCCAGGGCTTCCTGGAAGCCATGCTTGAAGGTTGGAGCAGCGCTGCAAGGGCAACAGCTGAGCAGGATCCTGCATGGGAATCTTCAGCTCTGGATTCCCAGCCACCGTTCTTTCCCTCCTGAGTGAAATTGTTTGCATTAGTAAAAACTGAGTTCCCGGCAGACCATTCTGCCCTTCCCTTCATGTGAATTCCTACCCAGATGGCTTTTTTGTTTGTTTGTTTTGTCCTTTTTCCTTGCTTCCTGGTTCTACCAATAAAAAGCCACAGGAGCTCCTGAGCGGGCAGCGTCCCGGGACTCTCACACTGAGGCGTCTCAGCCAAGTAGTCTCTTTGGGCCCCTTGAGGTTACACAGACCCTGAGTAACCGCTCATCCTCTGGGTCACAGAAGCTGAGGACAGAGTCCTTACCATTACTGTGGTGTTGCGTGAGCAACTTGAATGATCCAGGTTGTTTCTGCATTTTTACCCCATTTAACTCTTCCGTTATCCCCGTGTCACCTTTTTTCTCTGAGATACAGTTCCCTTAGTTGTAAATAATACAATCAATACCAATCTATAACCTTGTAATCATTATAACAATCCAATATTGTCAAACCATATTTTTATTTCCCGATTTTTAAAAAACTTAATTATTTGATATAGGGTCTTGCTGTTTGGACTCCTAGTGATCCTCCTGTCTCAGCCTCCCCAGCACTAGGTTTATAGGCACCACTATGCCCAGTTATGGTGGCTGGCACAGTGGTTGGGATTCTGGGCCAGCACAGCATGTGGTACCGGGGATCAAACTTGGGTCTTTGTATTTGCCAGGCAGACAGGCACTGCCAAGCTATCTCCCCAGTCCCTATTTCTTCGTGGTTTAATTGAGATAGCTAAATTTCCAAGAATTCACTCACTCCATCAACAACACAGCATGATGATCTAAGAACACACAGTAAGTAAAGATCATACACCAGTACCAGTTTAAAGCTCTAAGCCACTACCCTATGTCAAGCACGACACTGATCATTAGCTCACATTAATCCCCGCAGTGTAATGAGCGAGTTATTTCTCAACATTGCTACCTTCAGTGAACTTAGTACTGTGAATCAAACCAAGCTCCTGACTGCTCATCATGCCTGTTGCAGCTGTCCCACCATTCTCTACATTCATTCATCCATTCTATACCTCTTAGAAGGCCCAATAAATTTTAGGTATAGGTACAGTCCTAGGAGTACAGGGGCAAATAAGAGACAGAGCAGCACACATTCCATGGTGCCATGAAAATAGGTGCAGTCCTTTAAAAACCTGGCAATGGGCTGCAGAGATAGCCACAGTAGTCTAAGCACATGCCTAGGCAAGTGCAAGGACCCAGGTTCAATCCCCAGTACCACATGCTGCATGGCCCTGCTCGTGGGGTGCACTGAGCTGGTCACCAAGACTGGGCATGGCAGTGCACACCTGCAATCCCTGCATTGGGGAGGCTGAAAACAGGAGGATCACTATGAGTCTTAGCTTCATAGTGAGACCCTGAAAAAAAAAAAAAAAAACTGGCAATGCCTGGGTCAGAGGGGGCCCAGGAAAGGGTGGAAAGGCAGAAGCCCATCCTTCCCATCCTTGAGCTTCCTTCAGGTCTCAGCAGACGCTTGTTCAGCAAGGTTCACTAAAGGATCTGCTCGTCCACATAGCTTGACCTCTGTGTCTCCTTGACCCTCTTTCTCTTTTTAGTCCCTGCAGCCAGCCTTATTTCAATCTATAAATCCAAAGGCTGAGAAAAGTGACACATTTTTAATAAAGAAGAAAAGGAAGATGAGGATGAGGAAGGTGCAGAGTGGCTTACTAAATTTCAAGCTGGCATTTAAAGCTACTCATGTGATTCAAATTCATTTACTTCTCTTGAAGTTGGGTGACAAGAACATATATTTCCCTGGAAATGTAGCACACTAAAGCCACTGTAAATAAGGGTCTGAAAAATTGCACTTTTGTTTACACAGTGATTTATGAGATTCCCCATTTTCTACAGCTCACTGACTCCCAGATGCTAGACAGAGTCAGCCATGTTGACACCCCAGTTTCTTGAAGGATTGTGCAAACCCCAAAGTTCATGTCCTGGATATCCAGCCCTTGAAGCCCACCTGCCCTCTGGGCTTCTTAGCTGGTTGGGCTTCTGCACCCATTTCAACATGATAACAAGAGAAGCATCAATTCTTTATCCCCACAAACTTCTCCCTGGCTCCTCTTCCTTAGAAGATGGTACGACCGTGTAGGAAGGCCCCACACAGAGGCTCAGGAGTCCTCTGAGCACTGCTCACTACCCCACCCTGTCCTCATGCTTTGGATCATCCAAACCTCACATTGCACTGTCTCTGATCCCCTCCGATGTGTTCCCTTCTCCCCAGATGGGTTTCTCCTCTCACTGAGATCCCTGATTTCAAGTTGGTTCCCATCAATCCTTTCTACTGTGTCTCAAGGAACTTTTTTAAACACAGTTTGGTTAGTAAGGTTCAGTAAGAACACAGCCTCAAATACCTCACTTTTCCTGCTTGTGTGTGTTCTTACAGCCTGCAAACTCCTTGCTGCCTCTTGAGTTTCTGGGATGTTTGTGCGACACCTTCCTTGTTGGATACACTGTTTATATATTCTCTGCCTACCTACTCATGCCTCAGGGCTCAAGACAGGCATCCTCTCTTCCTGGAAGCCTATTTGTAAAATGTATTTGGTTGTTACAGAGTCTCACTATGCAGCTCAGACTCATGATCCTCCTGCTTTCAGCCTCCCCAGCTCTGGGATTACAGGTGTGTGTTACTGCACCTGGACTCTGTCTAGCTCAGCCTGCCCTGGGGACTAGCATGGCGTATGGTGCCAAGGATCAAACTGCAGTCCCTGCACTTGCCTGAGTTTACCTAACCAGGAGCTTTAGCCCCCTGGAAGTCTTTGAAGACTTCTCCAATCTAAGATTGATTTTAACCACTTCCTCATTGTCATGATGACATCTGTACCATAGCATATCTGGCTACTAGTTCTCTGCCATCTCAACCATGAACCTCCTGGAGGGAGAAGCCACTAAAAAGAAACTGAACCAGCACTCTGCTTAACAGAGAGAGAACTTGTTTCTGTGCATATCAAACAGAAGCACAGAGGACAGGTGAGCAGCACACCGGTGGGTCTTTCACACCCACCCATGTCCCCATACCCCGGTCTGATGTGTCACCTCTAGATGATAAGATGAATAGACTTTAGTACCCTATTGTTTTTTGTGTTTTTTGTTTTTGTTTGTATTTTAGGACAGGGTCTACAAAGCCTACAGGGTCTCACTGCATAGATCACACTCTTAGTAATCCTCCTGTTTACTGCCTCCCAAGTGCTGGGATTATAGGTGTGCACCACCACACCCAGTCTCAATCCCCATCTCAGTGCACCCTGGGGGCAGGGCCAGCATAGCAGGTCCAGATCGAATCCCAGCCCCTGAGTCTGCCAAAGCATGCACTTTAATCAGCTGAGCTATTTAGCCATCCTAGCCCCCTATTGTTTTGGCTTGCCCTTTGTTATTCCACAAGAAAAGTGTCATCCCTGCACAACACAGTGTAGTGTTTTCAGTCTCCTATGACTGCAACCTGAGAACTACATTTTGAATCATAATTCAAAATACACATAATAAACTATACACAATGGGTCTGGTGTTTTCTTTTGTCTTCTATTTTCCATAAACTTTTTATATGTAGCCACAGCTCCTAAATTGATTTTTCTTCACTCTACTTATAGACCCCATCTTTAAAATGTTGCCGAAAATTAAAACCCTAAACATTTTTACTTTAAACTTCTTCGAAACAGCAGACTATGATATTCTATCCAAGCTTTGATAACTTTTTAAATAAACTATAAGACTGTGAGCTTAAACAGCATCACTTTGAGGCAAACTTCTAATGAAAAAAAAAATAGTTGTAAAAAGTATTATAAATAATTAAATGATGTTCAAAACTCTATGAAGTGGTTATGTGTAAGCTGACTGATTGTATTTCAGGGTATAGCCACCAAAAATTATACTGACAAGTGTCTCAGTTACTGTTTACTCTGGGACAAAATACCCAACACCTAAAATTAAGGAAGGAAAGGTTTACTTAGCTCACAGTTTGTACGGGTTTCAGTCCATACTCGACTGGCTCCCAGGCAGAGGGGCACAAAGCAGAGAACAGCAGTTCGTGGCAGCAGAAAACAGTGAAAAAGGGCTGGTCTGATAGCTCAGTGGACTAAAGCGCCTGCTTAGGCAGAGAGCAGCAGCTAGGGTTTGATCCTGGTGTGCCGTGCCGGCCCCGCCCCTGCCCCTGGGAAGCGCTGAGATGGTGACTGAGACTGGGTGTGGTGGCTCGCGCCAGTAATCTCAGCACTTGGAAGGATTAAACTTCTCAAATCGACCAATGCATCAAGCAGTACAACAGGTATTAATCTCTTACACTGTTCCTTTAGAAAGATTTTATTTTCTACTCTTTGCGTGGTTGCTCCGAATTATCCTATGGTTAAATGTCAACCCAAAGCCTTATCTGATCACATGGTCACTACTCCTCTCTATTTCTGGATTCCTCTGGAATAACATCATAGGTACTGACAGCCCAAAGCATGGTACTTTTTTTGAGTAAGGAAGAAAACATAATCAAAACACAATGTCCAGGAAGCGACTGAAATTACATGTAAGGAAGTAATAAAATTATGTCATAATAAAAATATCTAAGTTAACAAAAACAGACCCTGAGACGGTGGAACAGACTTTTTTTAAGTACCTAAATTAATGCAAAAAATTGACATAATGTGTGAAAACACTTGTAAAATGCAGAAAAGGGCTGCTTAAAGAAAAAATATATCATTTTAAGTTTATACTAGAAAAGAAGAAAATGATAAAAAGAAGAAAGTGATAAATTGGGACTGCATCAAAATGTTAAAATTATGTTTATCCATGCACTAAAGGAACCCATAGACTGGGGAAAATATTAGAATAAATAAAAGGTAGATGACTGATAGAGAGATAGATAGATGATAGATAGATAGATACATAGATAGATAGATAGATAGATAGACAGATAGATAGATAACAGGTAGATAATAAAAGGCTTATAGAATACATATTTTAAAAGCTCTTTAAATCAATTATAAAAACATAATTCAATAAAAATGGCCAAAAGATGTGAGCAAATAGCTCAAGGAAGGTAAACAAATGGCCAATAAATACATGAATAGTGCTCAAACTGCAGATCTAGCCACCAGTCTGGCAGGAGAAATCTGGGCCAGAACAAAGGCAAGGCAGGAGGCATCACAATTCTTGACTTGAAATTGTACTACAAAGCTAATGTGGTAAAATCAGCGTGCTGATTTATCATGCTGGCAGACAGAAAGAGCGAGACGGAGAGAGCAAGAGAGAGAGCCCTAAGGTTTAATAAGGTTTAATGGAAGAGATTGGCATATGCAGATACAGCTACAAACGCACTCAACCTCCTTATCTTTCACAAAGGGGCCAAACATTTTCACTGCAGGAAAGATAAGCTCTTTAATAAATCATGCTGGAAAAACTGGCTTTCTATATGACAAAGACTAAAACTAAACCCATATGTATCACTGTGCACTAAACTAAAGTCAAAATCAAAATGGATCAAAGATCTAAATATTCAAGTAAAAACGCTAAATCTATTGGAAGAGAAAGTAGGTAGAAATCTTGAGGACTGGTGTAGGTACAGAGTTCATGAATAAAGCCCAAACTGCATGGGAAATAGTTCAAAGAATCAACAACTGAGATATCATCTCATTGAAAAGATTTTGTGCATAAAAAAAATAAAATAAAATAAAAAATAAATCACCAGGCTGGGGAGATAGCTCAGTGGTCTAAGCATCTGCCTGGCAAGCAAAAAGACCCAAGTTCAATCTCTGGTACTGCACTCTACACCGGCCCTGAAACCTAGTATGGTGACACACACCTGTAATCCTAGCACTGGGGAGGCTGAGACAGGAGGATTACTATGAGTCTGGACTGCATGGTGAGATCCTGTGTCTAATAAATAAATCAGAAAAAAAAAATTAAAAAAAGAAAGTGCCAACAGGATGAAAAGACAACTCACAAACTGGAAAAATCTTTTAACCAGTTTGTCCCTCAGACAAAGGACTTTCATGTAGAGCATATTAAAAAAATTGAAAAACCTCAGACACCCAAAAGTCAAAGATCTGATCCAAAAATGGGCATCTGAGATGAATATTTATATTTCTCCTCATATGAAGAAACATGAATAGCAAATCAATATATGAAAAAAATGTTCAACATCAACTGTCACGCAAATGAAAACAACACAGAGATTCCATCTCACCCCAGAAAGAATGGCTAACATGAAGAAGTCAACCAATAACAAATGCTACAAGGGCTGTGGGGGAAAAGGAACTCTTCTCCACTGTTTGTGGGAGTGTAGACTGGTGCGACCTCTTTGGAAATCAAAGAGGTGGAGATTCCTCAAAATCTAGGATTAGAAATCTTGTTTGACTTAGCTATTCTCCTTCTACATATCTTCTCAGAAAAATTGAAAACATTGTACGCAGCAGTATATGTGCACTTATGCTTATAGTGCCACAATTTGTAATACCTAAATCTTGGAAACAACCCAAATGCCCATCACCCAAGGAATGGATAACAAAAGACATGATAGGATGGTGCTCTTCTGAACCATAAAAAGGATAAACTTGAGACTTTTATAGGAAAGTGGATACAACTTGAGACCATACTAATAAGTGAAATAAATCAGATTGACATGTATAAGCATCACATTGTCTCCCTGGTATGAGAAAATGAAAGAGTAAATAAGATTTAAAATATACAATAGATACTGTGAAATGGGAGGAAATTATTTATGAGGAAAAAAAGAACTAGGATAGGGAAAAGGGGAAAGGAAGGGAAAGGGTGGAAAATGCAAGTTAGCTGTACCATTAGTGTCTCTTGGTTCACTGAAAAATGAAGGTTCACGCTAATGCAGATTGAAGAATATTCTTTGCTCTGAAGAACTATTTTGAAGATGACAATAGCAGTGTATTAACTATGTTTATCATCTTATTATTTTGTTGTAGAATTCTGCTTTATCTTTTTTTCATAAAATAAAAGAAAAAAGGAAAAAAATGCTCAAGATCTTTAGCATTTAAGGACATGAAAATAAGAGCATAATGAAATACCACTTTATACCCTTTAAAGCAGCCGAACTTGAAGAACCTTTCTAAGTTCCAATTTGCTAATGCAGCATAAGGATTAAGCAACACACATTCATCTCTCACAGTTGCCAGCGCCAACAGTCCGAACCCAAAGTGGCAGCGGCGAGACTGCCTGCTGAGGACTGCCAGCTTGATGTGAAGGAGAAAGCCCTCTGCAGATCTTCCCATGGCAGCAAAGCAAGACTATCTCGCTCAGGTCCCTTCTCACAAGGGCACTAATTCTAGTTGTGAAGGCTTCACTCTTATGACCTGGTTACTCCAAATCCTCACCTCCAAATACCACCACACTAGGACGGGTGGGGGAGGGGGCCAAAATCATCCCACCCATAGCAAAAGTTGACAACAGGACAGCTGACATGGACACCTGGGACTCTCACGCATTTTCAGTGGGGAAATGCCTCAGTACACACTCTTCATACATCTGTCTGGAAGTTTCTATACAAATACACATACTCTGTGAGCCTGTAATTCTGCTCCTAGTATATTTTTAAAAGCCCTATGATATTGTTCATAGAAGTATTTAATTTTTTATTTTGTTTATTTATTTGTGTTTTTTTACTTATTTATTTTATTGAAGAACAAATAGCAATGAGACAGTTTCAAGACAAATTAACAGGACAGATTGTTTATTTATTTGATATTAGGTTTCTGTTATGGTTTGTGTATAGCTGTCCCCCCAAAGCCTCCTGCAGTCCTGGGGTGGCTTCTGGAGCTCATGGTTGATCACTGTGGGTGTGGTGCTGCACCCGCCCTGGAGCAGGTAGTCTGCATTACAATGTAAGGTGGGAAGAGAAGCTGGCCTCTGGAGCTGCTGCTACCTCTCCTTGCGTTCTTGCTGTCTGCCCTCACCAGGAAAGGTTGTTCTCTGCTTGTGCTGCTCTGCCTTGGAGCCAGCTGAGTATGGACTGAAACCTCCAGTAAACTGTGAGCTGAACAAACCTTTCCTTCCTTCATTTGGGGTGTCAGGTATTTGTCCCAGCGATGACAGAAGAGTAAGTAAGACAGTCTCACTGTGCAGTTCAGACTCCTACTGATCCTCTCGTCTCGACCTCCCCAGGCCTGAGAATACAGGCAGGTGGTTTCGGGTTTGGCACAGTGACCCCCTCCTCTCCAGGGTAATTTGAGGCAGGCACGGAATATAGTACCAGGGACTGAACTCAGGTCCTTGTGCTTACCAAGCAAACAGTTAGACCGCTGAGCTAGCTCCCCAGCCCAAAGCTTAAAAAATAATACTCAAAAACTAGAAATAATTGGCATGTCTGCTGACTAAGAGAGGGACCTTTTAAGTTACAGAATAGTTGTGCTTGCAGTAACACGAGGTGAATGTCAACAAACACTTTCTTAATAAAAGGTGCTTTTCTGCGATTCTTATTTCTTGTATCTTTTACACACAAAAGAGTACATATTCTAAGCCTCCACTTATATGAAATTCAAGAACAAGCAAAGCTAATTCATTGTGATAGAAATCAGAAGCATGGTTCTCTCACAGGCGAGGTTGGATTAGGAGGGGGCATGAGAAAATTTCCGGAATGATTAAATTATTCTTCATTTTGATTGAAGTGTGTGCATTTGCCACACTAGGTGGGTCATCCCATTGTGATCTATGCAGTTCACAGGATATAAATTTCTTCTCAATAAAAAGTACAGTGATACCTCCTGGTATTCATGCTGAGCAAGCAGTCACACTATCTGGAGCACAATATTCAGGACAACACATTAAGAGCCTGACCTGGCCATGCAGCCCTGACCTGGATCTGCTTCCTCATGAAATGAAACCTGCTCTCGGCCCACCATGGTCTCCAGTACATCCAGGTGGACTCACAAAGCAAAGATGGCTTCTTGTTAGTCTTTTCCCCACCTCCCTGCCCAGCTCTGAGAGGACATGACCCCCAAGCTGCCCCTCTGTAGCCTCCCTGAGCAGAATCATGCTTCTGATCAGAGCTCTTCTGGTTCATGTAAGACTTCCTTAGACCCTGCATCAGACTTTCTAGGGCAGATGTTACTGTTCCACTTCAGGGTGTTTTAAGTTGTTCTGTTGGTGATAACTAGTCTCATCGGCCACAGGAAGCTCATACAGTTTTCTTCTGATAGGGACAAAGAACCGTCTCCTGAAGGTGGAAATAAGTAGCCAACTACTCAACCAAGACCCTCATTCCAAGACCCTCATTCTGATGCCTTCATAGTGTTCCACAGGTGGACTCAGACCACAAGGGGTCCCAGTGCGTGACTCACTCACAGTTCAGACTCTCTCCTTCCTGGCAAGGGAGTCATGTGCCATTCAAATAGTCCATTGCTGCATAGAGCTGGGATGGAGCTCTAGAGCCACAGGCATTAGTGCTCTTCAGTCAAGGACAGTCTCAGAAAATTCACTGGGAAGACTGGAAGGCGCATAGAGGGAGAGAAGGGTAAACAATAGTCAAAAAGCAGAATTAAAATTAATTGTATGTGTGTTTAATTAATTGTATGTGTGTTGTTCTTCATGTTGCTTAATACATACCAGTTGTACATATGTGTTGGGTAAATGGGATTTTTCAGTATATACATGCATTGTGTAATGACCGAACAATGGTAGTCAGCATTTCCACCTCCTTAGACATTTAACTTTTCTTTGAAAGGCATTCAAAATCTTCCCTACTGGGCCAGCAAGATAGCTCAGCAGACTAAACACCTACTTTGGCAAGCTCAGGGGCGGGAATTTGATTCCCTGTCCCACATGCCACACTGGTCCCTCCCCTAGGGCACACTGAGCCAATGGCCAAGTCCAGATGTGGTGGTGGGCACCTGTAATCCCAGTGCAGGGGAGGCTGAAAACAGGAGGATCACTATGAGTCCAAGCTGTATAGTGAGACCCTGTACCGAATACACTAAAAAAAGAAAAAAGAAAGAAAAAAAAAATCTTCCCTTCTAATTTTCAGGATAGAATGCATCATTGGCCCTAGCCGCAACGCTGTGCAGTGAGCCTTCCATCTCACCACAACTGTGAACCTGCTAGCCAACCCTCCCCCACACTCCCATATGATGTTCGGCCCCTGGGAGCCACCACTCTACTCCCCACGCCTATGGCATTAACTGTTCTGGGGTTCCCCAGAAGAATACAATGGTGCAGTGTTTCTCTGGGCCTGGCTTGTCTCGCGTGACATCACGCCTTCAGGCTCCACCTCATGGTGATGAATGGCAGAACTCCCTGTGTGATGCCTGGGTAGCGCTCCTTCGTGCGCTCTGAGACAGACCTTCAAGGTGGCTCCGCATCGCGGCTACTGTGACCGACTGGTGTGCGACACACCTGGGGCAGACTTCTCCTTGACGCGCTAACTTCATTTCCTCGGAACACATACCCAGAGACACTGGACAACACAGCAGTTTGAGTTTTAATTCTTTAGAAATTTGCTTACTGTTTTCTATAATGGTTGTTCTAATTTACACTTTCACTAATAACAAAGGTCTTCCTTTTTTCATCTCCTTTTCACCATCTGTATTATTATTATTATTTTTTTCTTTTGGCGGAAGTGGGGATTGAACTCAGACCCATGTGCTTGCCAGGGAAGTGCTTATTCCACTGAGCCATCTCCCCGGCCTGTATTATCTTTTTTAATAATAGCCACTCTGCTAGGATAAGGTGCTTTTTATTTGCCTTGATCTTGAGTATTTTGCCATATATCTGTTGGCCATTTGTACAGTATCAGGGTTTTAGTTCATGTTTCAATCAAGTCATTAGGGGGCTATTTTGAATTACTTGGGTTCTTTATAAAATGTGCACAGCACATTAAGCTCTTACCAGATGTATATTTTACAGTCACTTTCTCTCATATTATGGGCTGTATCATAAGAGTCTGCACTGCTGCTGGCCCAGACAGCACCATCCAGTTCTGGATTTCCCCTGTCATCCAGTCACCATCTGTTCAGGCATCTGATGGCAGAGGGAGTACTTTCTTCTGAGCCCCAAATCTGCCATTCGTTCATCATGTGGCTCCAAGGACTTCAGCTTCCTCATCTATCAAAACGAGTGAGTTGGAGGCTTTTATATGAAAATCTTTGAAGGTAGGGGTGGGAATGTTGCCCAATGTTAAAGCACTTGCTTGGCATACATGTGGCTCTGGGTTCAGTCTCCACTACTACCACAGAAAGAAAAGGTGAGGGAGAGAGAGAAACAGAGACAGACAGACAGAGACAGATAGACAGAAAGACAGAGCCAGATAGAGACCAACAGAGAGACAGAGAGAGACAAAGACAGACAGATAGAGACAGAGTTAGAAGCAGACAGACAGGGACTGGCAGAGAGAAAGACAGACAGACAGAGAGAAAGGTGGGAGGGACAGGGAGAAGGGGAGGAAGGCACTGAAAAAACAGAAATACATGCAGGGACAGTACTGAGCTTTGCATGTTCTTTCTCTGGTCTTTCTGATGGTATCTCAAGGGCTGAAGCTTACTGAGGCTTACTTTATTTTTTAGTTAGGAAAGGACAAGACTGGGGCCTCACCAGCCCGATCACATTCCAGACTCCAAGTGCTCAGGATTCCCCACAGTCCGTCTTGTCTTAAGTTGTGCATAAGGTTTCATGAAAGCCTAGTAAGAGGGTGAAAAGCCCAGGCACCCGTGGGGCTCACCTGTGTGCTGGCCCCATCTGCCTTTCTCACACCCCAGGCCAACAGGCAGTCATCACAGGCCACATACGGGGAGAGGACAGGCCACTTACGGGGAGAGGACAGGCCACCTTGGCATAGCTGATGCTACCACAGGGTTCCAAAGCTTGGGCTTCAGGCCATTGACCTCCTGATTGTCTTTGGTGTTGTTTGTTTTTATTACCAGGCAAGAGATTGCAACACAGAAGAGCAGAGAAAGCCCCCAGGATACCAGCTTTGAGGCTAAAGTCATAAATCCCAGGGTCAGATGGAAAATAGCTTCACCCCACAACCAAATGCAAGCTGAGTTAGCGTCCCCGGCAATGAGGGATGAGGGGTGGGGTGTGGTCTTGTCAGCATACTTCAGATGTTCAGAGATCATCTGAAAATGAGAAGCACAGAGCAACATGAACAGGCTTTGAGCAGGAAGCACAGTAGCTGCAGGACTGAGTGCAAAGGCACTGGGCTGCACGGATACTCAGTCCTGGCTCTGGCCAGCTCTCAAAGTCCCTGCTCAGAAAGGAGATGATATGCAACCTCACGTTGGAGGAGGATGAGGCCATGTTTTGTCTTTTGGGTGTTTGCCTCCTTGCCCCATAAGCCCAAAGGATGAATCTGGCCTGACTGCCCTGGAGTCCTCCACAGAGTGCCTCCTCCGAAGCTTGTCCTGTTAGAGGAAGGAAAGATGGAAAGGCAAAGGAGGAGGACTTGTCTGTCAGTAACGAGAAAAAGATAGAACCATCTCCCTGGTCTCAGCCTCATGCCATCGTCAGAAAATGAGCTCCCAAGGCAAGTGAGCCTGGCTTTTCTGCATGCCCTCCAGCTCTAGGAATTACCAGAAGCACACACCAGAAAGAGAATGTCCAGGTTGAAAGCACTGTTCCACTTCACACTAGTACTGTGGGTAGAGGTGCCCTACATATATCTGGGCTTTGCTCAGCTTCACTTTACAAAGCCCCACACACATCCTGGTCCCTCCCTAGAGTGGGCAGAATGGATGGACCAGAATTCCTGTGCTGTAGTAGGCACCAGTGTTGTCACAAGAAAAGTCCAGTTCCTGACTCTGTAAGAACTTTCTAGTTTCCAGGATAGGAAATCTTAGGAACTCAGTGATCCTAGAGAGCCCTTGCAAGAAATTTGAGCTAGACGTAGTCTCACTCTCCCCAGCCCCAGGCCAAACCTTCAGCTACTCTGCTCCAACCTCAGCATCTCCTCCTTCTTCCCTCCTCCAGAGCTTTGTTTTTCTATTAGATAGGCAAGTCTTTTCTGCGAGCCCATAGTTCCATCATCTTCCACCCACACCCAAGATTTTCCAGCACAGAAACCAAAAGGTCTGAGTGGAGGAGAAAATCTCTTCTCTGTTGGGCAGAGTGGCGAGTGGCTGAGAAGATTAACTGTCTGCAAAGACAGGAAGAAACCAACAAGCTGGGGTGCATGCCAGCTCATCCACCCTCTCAGCACAGTGGAGCTGTGGTGATGCAGCTTGAGTTCAAGGAGTCCAGGGCTAAGATATGAGGATGCAGGCCAGGCATGGCCTTGGGTGATAAGAAGGATGGGAAAGCAGAGCAAGAGAAAGTTCCAGAAGGCTGCACATTCATACAGCTGTATCTTGGACAGATAGAGCGTGACAGCTCATTTATCCACCCAGTGACAGCCAGCCTCTCGAGAAGACTGTATTTTGTTTAGTGATTTGTGCTTTGCTGAGACAACAGAGCGCATGCCTGGCTTCCTGGGTAGCTGCTGTGTGTGCTTCCTGGAGGCTGGCAGCCATCTGGATAAGGCCCAGGCAGCTTCAGTCTCTTTCTGGACAATAAGCAAAAGGCTTCTCTTCAGGCACTAGAGTGTGGGTTCATCTACTTAGAGAAAGCTCTTGGCTCAGGACATCTTTACTTCAGACCAAGTTCCTCTGCACACCTGCAGACATAGAGCAGGATGCTGCTTGCAGCTAAGACATTGGAGAAGGTCCCACAGGGTCATCCAGCCCAGCCTCCAAGTCTGTACAACAGGAGCACGAGCCTCTCCTTCAGCCCGGGCTCCACTCACACTCCCTGGACATGGAGACCTCAGCCGCCCACGCCTCACACCAGCACCGCACCCCTGCTTGCTGGACACTCACCAGGATATCTCCCAAACAGTACTATAGCACCACCTTCTGCTCACTCCTCTCAAGCCAGCTAACCTATGACCCCAGCCTGTAATGTTTATGCCTTATGCCTGGCACTGCAGGAGTCCCCAGGCATAAGGCGGACTGCTGCATTTATACCCTGTTTCCCTCACTAGACTGTGCCCATCTGGAGGGCGGCATTGTGTCTAGGGCTACGGAGCATGGATCCGCACCAGAACTGCACAGCACACCTCACTTGCCTTTCACTTTCCCCTCAGATTGGTCCTGTGAGGTATGTTGTCTAGATAAGGACATGGAAGCTCATACCAGACGCATAGGGGAATTCACCAAATTCATTGCTGAAGAGGCCTGAGACCATAAGAGTTTCCAAATAAATACAGGATTCCCACCATATATTAGTTAAGAAACCAGAGAAGTCAGTGGCATAACCAGGAAGGACACAAATTAAGACTCCGCCCTTCCCAGTTTGGGAATACTTGAGCCAAACACAGCCTCTGCTTCTTGGCCCCTAGACTACTTATTCTACAGCACACTGAGCTCAGTAGTTCAAAACCATGTCAGAGCCAAACTCAAAGATTTATACGTCCAATTACTTTGAACATAGACTCAGTAAGCAGAGTTTTAGCTGTTCAGGGTCTGCTATTTTGCATATCCAGCAAAACCGCACCCAGAATCTACCAGCCCTAGGTAAGAGTTATTAAGACCCCAAGCTGCTGCTGCCCTTGCAGCTTTCTGATCTCCCAGGGGCTGAGCAGCATGGCCCGCCCGGACACTTGAGCCCCAGTCTGTGTCTCACTCCCTCCCAGGAGTCCCTGCCCTGCTCCCCAGGGAGAGGCAGCCCCAGTTCAGCCCCCACACGGTCTCAGTCAATGAGAGACCTCCTCCTTGGCAAGCCTGTCTGCTGTGTCAAAGTGAAGCTCTGTGAGCTGCTGCCACCTCCTGGTCAGCTATTTTCCTGGTGCAGTCCTACTAACTGGGCCAGATCCCCAACCACCATCCCTACAAGGAGAAGTCGGCCAAGAATTCTGCTGAGACCAGAAGCTAATCCTGCAGAGAAAGCATCCCAGGGTTTGGAAGAAAGCTTGTCCTTTCCAAAGGCTTCCCTTGGCTCCCCAATGCCCCAAATTCTGGCACTTACAGGTTCTGAGGCCCTCCTATGTGTCAGGCCCTGACCTGAGGGCTTGAGGAGGCTCAGCCACAAGGGGAGAGCCACATTTAAACAAATCCTTCTGACCTGTGAAGCTCCGGTTTGAAGGAGTGGAATATTTGGAGAACAGGACTCCTGAACAGATGCAGAGTAGGAGCGTGTGGTGGGAGAACGCAGAAGGAAAGGCGTGTCAGAGTGTGCACCGGAGCAGCCACACAGGTGGGGGAAGTTACAGAGCTGTGGAGAGCAGGATGGGCGTGTGGGCCCTGTGCACCTCGGTCAGCCAGAGATACCCCCCCCCCAGCCAGACCAGGAGCTGCAGGCTTTCCTCAGGAGCAGAGCAGATTCGCTGTGTGCAGGACGGTGCCACTGGCCAGCTTCTGAAGGATCCCTGGGGCTTCTCTTGAAGGGGCTGTCATGTCCCCCATCTTCCCAGGCTCTGGGGAGGCTGGGGACTTGCCACATCCCTGAAGCTGCAGGGTACTCACCTCCCCACTCCACTCAGCACACCACCAGCTTCGAGGAGGCTAAAAATAACCCAGCCTTGTCCCCTGTGACTGGAGCAGAGGCAGGCAGAAGCAGATGAGCTTGGGAGCCCCGGGTCCCAATGATACCAGCTTGACCCAATTTCAAGGCAGGTAATTTTCATGAAAGGTGGCTTCCTGGTGTTCAGGGACCAGCATGTGACCTAGTTCTGCTCTCTCCCCAAGCCCTCCCATACATTGGGGGAGTTCAGTACAGGATGTTCCCCTCCACGCACGGTTTGATCAAAGCAATCCTTCGCGTTCTTTGCCCTGGTGGGTCTCCTCACTCCCATAGGCTTTAAGTCACTGCTTCGCCCTACCCTGGGTAGGCACAGAGACCAGGCTGGCCAAGGAGCCACAAGTCAGATCCGTGGGTAGCGCTTTCCCTGGCCAATGACCACCCACCCCCACCACAGCATGTTTTAGGGGATGTGGCCAGAGGGAGGGGTGAGCGAGCACAGCGCTGTAGTAACCAAGGCCTTGCTTCACCCACTGTCCCGCCCCAGTACTACTAAGAAATGGGGCAGTTCCAAGGCAGCCCCTCACCGATTTGGCCCCCAACGAGCCCTGTTGCCTTCCTTCCCACTCCAGGCTGAGTGATCAAGAAGCTAGTACTGAGACTCTTCTGGGATCCAGCCCAGAGCTCAGGGCTAGATGTGTGTGTAGGGGCTGCTCTTCGTAAGACCAGCTAAGATAATTGTACTACTGATTTCTATTAGATCACTGCAAGAAACAGATTAATCTTACATGCCTGTATCTGGTAATTTGAGCAACTACTTTGAAGATAATACTATGCAGTATAATAACTACTGTTAATTTCTTATCATCTTGTTTTGAAATACTGTAGCTTCATAAAAATTATCTTTAAAGAAGGAGCTTTCTGAAGGCAGAATGCTTACCAAAGCTCCAAGGAGGTTAGGGCAGGTGTCTGCACAGGACCATGGAGGGCACACACCCCAGGTCACTGTGGCTGTGGGAGACAGAGTCAGACCCTCACAGTCCCAGTCTTCATGTCTGGGATTCTCAGGGTTAGAGGAAAAGGAAAGAACTAGAAAATCCATGCGCCCACCCTCAGAGGGCTCTGAAATGTGAAGCCAGCCTCTCTGAAAGGACATGGCTGGGGGGACGAGACGCCACCCTGGGAAGTGAAACCCCACATACCAGGACACACAGAGCTGGTCACATCGGCAGGAACCACAGCCAGAAAAGGAAAGCACACAGCCAGAGCCAGCCTGGAGCTGCCCACACACAGGAGGCCTAAGTGGGGAGTGTGCCTAGGTCTTCCCTCCCAGAAAAGCAGAGGGGGCTATCACGCTTCAGCACTTCCTGCAAGTGAGGTATCAACTGGCCCTCTGTTCTGGCTTTTTCAAAGATGCTTACCTAAGGAATGGCCTTGAAAGGCAAAGATGGCAAGTCCCCGAACCAAAGGCTGAGAGACTTACTGTCCAGATAAATAAGGACAATGACCCCCCCTCAGGCAACTCTGTGCCCATCATGGAGACCTTCCTTCCCTTTGTTCAGGTTCCTTCTTACAACAAACCCACCCACCCACCCACCACATAAAGGTGTCCTAGCCTTTCTTCCTGTGAGGATCAGGTCTCGGGCAATACGCATGCACAGTGCTGACACTCTGACCATCACCACGCTGTGCATAATAAGCTGTCCTTATCTCTAAGCCAGAGCATCCTGTCTTTTACTGGCATCCATCAATCTGTGACACGCTACACACTAGCTTGTAATTAGGACAAAATCCCTTCACAATTTCCAACCCTAACTCCCTCCCCAACCCCAAAAAGATTAAGAGGAGAGCCATCCCTAAATCACTGCCCAGCCCTACCCCAGCCAGTGATAGCGGGGGGTAAAGCCTGGGGCACAAGCCCCCTCCCCTCGCAGGCCCATTTCCTGGCTCAGACCTGACCCCGTGGAAGGTGCTAAAACAGAGGGACTGCAGCCTCCAACTGTTCTCTGTAAATACCTGAAACAACTGGAAAGCCAAGTGACCACTTCGAATGTCATTATAAAATAGCAATGGGGCACTTAAGAGCCCATGCTCAAAATACCATTGTTCTTGGACCTGAAGTGGGGCTATGTCCTGCCCAACTCGCTGTGAAGTGAAAAATGTCCTAAGTGGAAAGAAGACATATTTTTGTTGTTGTTGTTGTTTATTTGTTACCACCATTGGGAGCTGCAGTACTTGGATTCAAACTTAGGGCCTTGAGTGTGCCAGGCACACTTTCCACCACCAAGATCAACTGCCCCATGTTGGAAAGCACTTGAACACACTACCTCACTGTGTGTCACAGCACCGCAGTCCCTGTCAGTACAGCGCAGCACACTCAGGGGTCTGCTGCTCATGCTCATGACCAAGAACCTGCCTGGAAACTGGCGCTCACTGCTGACACCCAGCATCCCCCGAGGGCTGCAGTGCCAGCCACCGGAGACTCGGAAGAGAGCAAAATCCGGATTTCAACATGGAGTTTCTACTACAAGTACATCCTTTGTGCATCTCTGCAAAGTTCAGATATCCTAAGTGGTCCCGACAGCAAGCCAGGGATACTCTGCAGAGAGGAAAACACCCATTGTAGCTGTTATGTTCCGCTCACTCTGGTTGCCAGATCGCAGACCAAACATTTCACTGTTACAGACCCCTCGCTGGTCCAGCACGCCCTCGGTACAGCCTCCTGGTTACTGGGGGCTGGAACAGTCCCTGATCTTCTGCCCACTTGTGTTCTCTGCCCTCTGCCCTTAACCCTGACTGAGCCTTCAGCCACCCTGGCCACTCCTCCATGAAGGCCCCATGCAGTAAGGAAGCCCTGCTCCCCAGAAAGAAGGAGCGCCATCCCCCTCCCTGCCTCTCTCGGGCTGAGGCAGCTCTTTGGTCAGTCAGAGCAGGGTGGGATGATCAATCAGTGTCTCTCCAGGTGGGCTGGCCCCACCCCATCCTGGGTGCACAGCTGCCCCAGGCTTTCTGCCCCACCCCTCCCCAAACCCAGACTGATCCCCCACAGGAAGCCTGCAGTGTCTCCTCCATCCCCCCCTCCGCTGCACTCTGGGCTCAGCTGAGGCCCCCCAGCAGCACCTCCAGCCTCAGTGTCTTCTAAAGCCCTACGCTCCTGAGAGATGGCTACCAAAGCTCACGGAAAGTGTGAGCGTCTCTTGCAGGTGTGCGCACCACCACACCCCAGGCCCTCTTCTCAGGACTTCTTGCCCACCACTCTCAGTGCTCATCACTTCACCATCACGAAAGTGCTGGAGGCGCAGACTAGCGTTACTTCCACCTTGCAGGTTAGGAAACGCCAAGGCACGGGGCCACATGACTGTGGTGACAGCTTGCGAGTACCAGAGCCGCTCACATAGCTGAGGCCGGCATGCCTGACCACAGTGCCACACTGAGTCCTTGACATGCTGTGAGGTCCAGCTGAGAGTGCTTGTTGGACAGACATGCTCCAATTATCCTCCACTCTTGACAATTATTTCTAATGATGTGAGTTTCCAGGGAAGTCTAATTGCAAGTCATTACTCACCAGATCTGCACAGGGATCTCCCTGCGAAGATACTCATTTCTCATCGGGTGAGTGGGCTACAGGATTCCCATGCACCACCTGTCCTCTGCTGAGGCTGCTGCTCTGGCCGCAGGGCTGACTGTCCAGGCATGTGGCCTCACGGGCTGCACAGACCCTGCTCTATGTCCTGCCTCTGTGTTGCAGACTTTATCGACTCCTGTCTCAGTTACTGTTCTCTCATTGCTGGGACAAATACCTGATACTTAAACCGAAGGAAGGAAAGCTTTACTTAGCTCACAGTCGGTGGAGGTCCATACTCAGCTGGCTCCAAGGCAGAGCGGCACATGGCAGAGGGCAGCAGTTCATGGCTGTAGCAAAGAACAAGAGCAAAGCGGGTAGCAGCAGCTCCAGCTGCAAGCTAGCCTCTCTCCCCTTCTCACATTGTAATGCAGATTACCTGCCCAAGGGTGGGTGCAGGACCCACACCCACAATAATCAATTACAAACCAGATGCTGCCCATGACTGCATTAGGCCTTGCAGGGACAGCTAGACACAAACCACAATGACTCCCCACTAGATCCCCCCATCCTCACTGTGTCAGGGATCTCCAGCCAGTATTCAGCAGCCTCCTCCCCTGCTAGGGAGATTTTTACTGCTGGAGCCTTGGGGGACAGCAAATTAAAATCCTCCCAGACACCAGCTCCCAGCCAATGCTGGAAGTCACCACAGCTATACCCCAGTGCCCTTGCCTTTGGGCAGTGCTGTGATAATGAAACTGCACCTTAGCACTGCCCATAAGGTTCCTACTCTGAGCACTTGGTGGCCAGTGTGACAGTGATCAAGTGATGAAGGACATGGGCTGGGGGCAGGCAGTGAGGCCATGGAGGGACTGATGAATGCTGCTCTCACAGAACGCCCTGGGTCCCTCAGGAGTTAACTTTGGGGAGAGTGGGTTGTTATAAAGAGAGTCCGCCTGTATCCGTCAGTGTTTACTCCAAGAACAGATATATAGGAGACATACAAATACATAAGAATTTACAAGATTGGCATGCAGTGGTCACCCAGAGTCAGAGGAAAAAGAGAGCAGAGGGTCTGTCCACCCACTAGAGACCTGAAGGATTCAGTCAAAAGCCTGGCACTCATTGCAGTGCCCATCGGAGTCAATATCAGGAGTGCAGCAGGTCTCCCCGAAAGCAAAGAGATAATGTCCATGGTGAAGGTATGGTGTTTTGTGTCTAGGTGTCCCCCTAAAGCCTCAGTTTTGATTGATTACTGTGGGTGTGGATGCTGCACCCGACCTGGGCCAGGTAATTTGCATGAAATGTAAGGAGGGGAGAGAGGCTGGCTGGCTGCCTGAGCTGCGGCCACTCCTTTTTCTTGCTTGCTCTTTGCTGCCACCATGAAAGGTTGCTGTCTGCCATGTGCCCATCCTGCATTGGAGCCAGCTGAGTATGGACTAGAACCTCCAGTAACTGTGAGCTAAATAAGCCTTTCCTTCCTTCATTTTGGGTATTGGGTGTTTGTCCCAGCAACAAGAAAAGAGTAACTTGGACAGAAGGCTGTAGCTCCTCCTCAGAATGAGAGTAGATCCATCCTTCATTTCCCCTTTATACCACCCAAGCCACAAGCTACCCTGAGCAGGTCTCTCACAGCCCAGGGTGTGAGACCCCTGAGTCACTGGAGCAGACACAACCGAGCGACCACCACTCCACCTGTGTGCTCAGTCCCTTCCATGTGTGTCTGTTACCCTCTCTGCTGCTCAGTCATTTCATGTTGCAGACTAAGCAGCCTTTACCAGGATGTCTTCATGGTACTGTTTGGGTCTTCCAGCTACTAAAATCACAAACAGAATAAGGCACTGGGGAATGACTCAGTGGAATAAGTGCTTCCCTGCCAAGCCCAAGGGCCTGAGTTCAATCCCAGGTTTGACAAAAAAAAAAAAAAAAAAAAAAAAAAAAAAAAAAAATGCCATCTGCAAAGAACCAGCCTCAGGTATGTTATTATAGCAACACAAAATTAGTGAATAAGTGAGATAGCTCCAGGGTGTGTATCCTTCTGTTACTTTCCAATCTCCAGAACAAAATATCCAAAGTCCATAACTTAAAGGCAGAAGATTTGTTGGGACTCTTGAATTCAGAGGATTCCATTCACAGTCTGTAGGAGGAACATGGCAGAAGGGTACAGCAGAGGAAGATACCACACTGTAACCGGGAATTTAAGAGAGCGGTAGGGAGGGGGAGCTGAAAACGGAAACACTCCCTTCCAGATAACAGCCCGAATGACCCACCTCTAAAAGACCAGGCCTCCTGGCAGCACATTCAACTCACAGCTGGCTGGTGGACTGATTCACTGATGAGCACAGCACCCCCATGATTAAGTTGCTTTCCAAGAACACATGACACTTTGTGGGGACAACTTAGAAATAAACCATAAGGACCTTGCATTGGCTTCCAAATTTTCCCAGGGAAAATAAATCCACGAGCCCACAGTGCTAAGCCACCTTGTAGCCAAGGCCTTTTTCCCAGCCAGACCTCACCTTCCTCTTCCCACTCACACAGTATGTGTTCACCTCCCAAAATATCCAGTCTTTACCTCTGGTTCTGGTTCTGAAATCCAGACAAATGCAATCCTCCCATCTTCCTGTGCCCAAACATGAGCTGCATAGGTGTGCTTCCTATCCCTTCTCCAAGGCCTTATTCTCTCTCTGCTCTCCTTGGCTCCACTAATCCGTTCCTCCTGAAGCTTCCCCTTGAGAACAGGTTCTGCCTGCATCACATACTCAGCCTCCTTCCTGCCCCACAGAGAACCGTCTTTCAGACAGATGAAGAAACCAAGACCTAGAAAGATTTAAAACTAATAAAGATCTATTAGAGTCATAACCAAGCTCTGATGTTAGCCAGAGACACCACCACTGTTCAGTCTGCTCAGCCCTCACCATATGGGTGGAAAGATCATTTGGGGCTTCTGGGAGTAGACTTCATTTCTTTGGGCAATCACCTCTTCCCCCAGCATCTTTAATTCCTGGATAACATGAAACATCTCACTCTGCTTGCTCCCCCTGCCTCATCTTCCCAGGCCCAGGCTGGTGTCCTGGGTCTCCAGGTGCTTATCCCTGTGGAGACACTCGTCATAGCATACTCAGGACTGTGGTGGAGTCAGTCCCCCCACCCCATCCAGGATGTCACTCCACGATTGTACCTATAGACAACTAGGCGCACAAACCAAAATTTGGGCAGTATTTCTCTCCTCTTCTGGCAACATTAAAACTTCTTATCTAATTTGGTTTTTAGATCAAATTTCACTTTATTGTTTCCATTCCATTTTCATAACCTCTGAGACTCTGCCAAATTCTTCCTGCTATTCTCACTGGTGTTTGTGTTCCCTCCCAGTTTAATATTCTCCTCGAACTTAATTAGTGTGCTATTTATCCAAATCATTTAAAAGGCCAGCAGAAAAACCTCAGCAGCCTTTCTGATGATTGTCCCTGTCACCACACAAGTGCACACCAGATGCACAAGTGTGCATTACTGACTGCCCCCGTAGCCCCCGTCGGGAGCCTGAGCCTTCTGTTGGCCCTGACCGCCAAAGGCAAGCATCCCAGAGCTGAGTACATGAAGTGAGATAATTCAACAAAATTTATACTTCCCATCACCTAAACCAAGAAGACAAGTGCACTATGGGCTTGGGCAAGTCTTTCCACTTCTGCTATAGCAAATGTGGTAGCTAATGGGACAATGGGAAAAACAAGGCCCTGCCACACCCCTTCTAAAACTTAGCCTCATGAATGTCATTGCAGGTATGAAGCAAACCCTGACCAGGGCCACATGCAATTCTTGAGGTGATTTCTAGAGTGAAACTTCCTACTAGAGTGACAATGGATTTGATTGGTCCACCATAAAACACCTTCACTTTGTTAGGTGTTTCTCACTGCACCCAGCACACATCAAGTATGATGCTAGTGTAAGTGACTCACTGTCCACAACTCCCTCTTTCTCCAACAACTGGACACCTGGATTTCAGCTGGACACCTGTTCCCCTTGCTCTTAACTGTGACCACGTAACAAGCTCTGGTCAATGCAACTTTCAGAATAAGTCCTTAAAAAGGAAAGATAGGTCCATCCATTCCTCCTCCCTCTTCTCTCTTCCTACTCCAGAATGTGGTCTTGAATGCAGAAGCAGTTAGTCATCTTCTGCTGTGCAAAGAGACATTAGAACAGGAGGTGGAAACCCTGGCATTGCCAGCCTGAAGCCCAGCCCCACCCGCCTGCCCCAGCTTCTAGCTCTGTCTTACAAAGGCACTTGTTTTTACTTTCTATTTTTTGTTACATCTGACTAACTTCTAAGAACTACTGCAGGGTATTAGGCGAATAACAAAAAGAAACAGTGAAGTTATGCTAGAATAATATTACACCAAACCATGAGTTCAAATTTTCCTCATAAGACAAACTTGTAGGATGCAGAAGTGAGGAACACAGTAGATGCTCTCCAGGAACTTTTTTTTTTTTTTTTTTTTT
>PVKA01015596.1:25927-49840 GCA_004027165.1 Ctenomys sociabilis | reverse complement strand
TTTTTTTTTTTGTTTTTTTTTTTTTTTTTTTTTTTTTTGTCTTTTTGAGACAGGGTCTCACTATGCAGTTCAGGCTGGCCTTAAGCTCACTTTGTAGCTCAGGCTGGTCTCGAACTCACAACAATCCTCCTGCCTCAGCCTCCCGAGTACTGGGATTACAAGCATGCGCCACCACGCCCGGCTTTGTTGGGTACATGTTTGGATCCTACAGATTTCTTGGGGTGATTCAGTGCCCTGCTCTGAATTTTACTGAAAAAATTGTAGGATAGAAATAACATAGCCTGCCTGGCCCTGATACCATGATCATGCATAGAAAAGTGTGCTTGTTTTCAAATTTAGCCCAGCATTCCTGGCACAACTGCTGATTCTGGAAGAATGTCACAAAGTGTCACCTTCTCAGAAGAATAAACCAGTTGCAGGCTGGTGGTGGCACACACTCATAAGCCCAGCATGCAGGATACCAAGGCAGGAGGATTGCCTTAAATCTGAGGCCAGCCTGCACTGAACGGAGAGACTGTGTCTCAAAAAGAAAACAAGAAAGCAAAAGCTTGTTACAAGAAATTTCTCTTAGGCCAGGTGTGCACATGCCTGTAATCCCAGCACTCCAGAGGCTGAGGCAGGAGGATTGATGTGAATTCAGGAACAGCCTGGGCTACAAAGTGAGCTCAAGGCCAGCCTGAACTGCAGAGTGAGATCCTGTCTCAAAATGACAGGAGAAGAAGAAGGGGAAGCAGGAGGAGGAAGAGGAGGAGGAGGAGGAAGAGGAAGAGAAGAAGGAGGAGGAGAAGGAAGAGGAGGAGAAGAAAGGGCCTGGGAGATAGCTCAGTGCATAAGTGCTTGCCTGGCAAGCACGAGGTCCTGAGTTCAATTCCTGGTACCAGAGAAACAACAATAACAACAGCAAAACCTAAAAAGAAGAAGAAAGCCGGGCGTGGTGGTGCATGCCTGTAATCCCAGCACTCGGGAGGCTGAGGCAGGAGGATTGTTGTGAGTTCGAGACCAGCCTGAGCTACAAAGTGAGTTTAAGGCCAGCCTGAACTGCATAGTGAGACCCTGTCTCAAAAAAAAAAAAAAAAAAAAAGAAGAAGAAAATGAAAAGAAGTTTCTCTTGCAAATGAAACAAATCTAGCTTAATTTAAACAAAGCTACCTAAGTTTTCACAGTATCAAATACTGTTAAGTGCACATAAAGCCTGAAAGCTCTTGGTTCAATCATTTGGCTACAGGAATTCTGAATTTGAAGCACTGTAGTTAATAGTTGTGGTTGTTGCTTCTTCTTATTATTATTAATTATTATTATTATTATTTGCAGTATGTGAGATCAAACTCAGGACCTTGTGCTTGCCAGGCAAGCACTTATGCTTCTGAGCTATATCCCCAGCACCGTAGTTAATAGTCTTTTACATTGGCACATTTTGAAACTGTCAGATGCTGAATGAATATTAATAATGAATATTGATAAATGAGAACTACCTGCCTTAAGGTTTGTAAGCTAGTGGTGAGTGCTGGGGTGGGAAACTGGCAAGCCAGTGGCCAGACGGTAATTACGGGGAAATATTTCAACCATCCTGAAGTCTCTGGCCACACAGGGGGAAAGTGTGATTGGCTCCAGCTGGGCCTGTTGGTGCATGCTTCTAACCCTCGCACCAGAGAAGCTGAGGCAAGGGGGTCGCTGTGAGCCCCAGGCCAGCCTGAACTATGTCAAGAGACCCTGTCTTAAAAGCCAAACCAAACCAAACACAAAAGAGGTATGGCTTAGCAAATCATTTTAGGCTAACTATACTTAGCCATTCCCATAAGAAATTAAGAAAAGTGTAGCGGTGCTACAAGTTGGTGGTTTTCAATCTGTGTTGTCTGTTACTTTTCCCATCTCTGGTCAGAGACCTTGCTATCCAACATCTTCTACGAGACCAGGCTACGATTTCCCAGTGAAATTTGAGTGTGGAAGAAGCACAGAAGAAACTGCCCTTCACTCGTTCAAATTCTGGGCTTGTTGGTGGAAGAATAGAACTGACTTCAAAGTACACTGTAATTGACACTTTTCCTGAACCAATTTTTCTTTCTTAAGGGCTGCTAAAGGGTCAGTTAATTGATTTCTAGAAAATCCTTGTCAAGAGGCTCATAAAACCCTAAGACCTGAAGTTTCTACTTAACAAAATGAACAAAAGGCCGTTGTTCAAGTAAAATAAATGTCAACTAAACTAAAAGTTTGCTTTTCAAAATAGAGCTGTGCCACATAGAAAATGGATATAAATATATTTTCTAAGGAGAATCATACTTTATTTTATTATATTATGTATTTAGTACAGGGTCTTGCTACACAGATTGGACTCATAATCATCCTCCTGTTTTTTAGCCTCCCAAATGCTGGGATTACAGGCGTGCTCCACCACACCAAGTCTCAATCAACCCCTCAGTGCGCCCCAGGTGCGGGGCAAGCTAGGGATTGAACCCCTGGCCCCTGCATCTGCCTAAACAGGCGCTTTAATCTGCTGAGCTACCTGGCTGGCCCAAGAATCACACTTTAAAGAAAGAGCTAGGCTCGGTTTGGTGGTGGTGTATGTATGTAATCCCAGCACTCAGGAGGCTGAGGCAGGAAGATCACTGCAGGTCTGAGGCAAACCTGGGCTACACAGTAAATTCAAGCCTGAGTTGCATAGTAAGACCCTGTCTGCAAATGACAAAAACAACCAAAAAAGCAATTATTCTTCACAATGGTAGATTTCAAAGTACATTTCAAGGTCATTAAGATCAGCTATGGGGGCTGGACAGATGGCTCAGTAGAATAAGCACTTTCCTGGCAAGCATAAGGGTCTGAGTTCAGTCCCCCATTCTGCCAAAAAAAAAAAAAAGATCAGCTAGCTTTTATGGACTACTTACATGCAGTTGCCTGTAATCTTTCCCTGTAGCACACTTTCTTATGTACATTTTTCTTTTCAATTTTTTGTCTTTTCTTCTTTCCCCTAATATTTTAGCTTTCTTTTGAAAATCAACTATGCAAGCTAGTTCATCTTTGCTTTGTTTCCAATGCTGAATACATTAGATAAAATTTTTAGAATTCTCATTTGTTTTATGCATATTTTACTACAGGGAAGTGCATTATCCTCATGTTAACTTCTTTCTTTTTGTTTTTTTGAGATAGGGTTTTGCTATGTAGTTGAAGCTAACCTTGAACTCATGATGCAGCCCAGGCAGACCTTGAATTTACTTCAGTCCTCCTGCCTCAGCTTCCAGAAGTTGGGATAACAGCCATGTGCCACCATACCAACTCCTACTGTTGAGTGCTTAAGTATTGTACATTTGCATAAAACACACTGAATCTTTCTCAGTAAAAAAAGATGTCTTTTTGTAGATCTACCTTTGATAAAGAAAATTTCTTTTCTTTTCTTTTCTTTTTTTTGCGGTACCCGGGATTGAACTCAGGATCCTGAGCTTGCCAGGCAAGCGCTTATTCTATCGCCCCAGCCCCTGAGAAAGTTTCTTTATATCACCAACGATTATACTCACGTGGCTGCACCTAACTGTACCTGAAAGTTCATACTTACAAAAATAGACATCCTGGCGGGGGCGAGGGGGCCACAGAGAAGGCGCCTGGGCTGGG
Source organism: Ctenomys sociabilis (assembly GCA_004027165.1). Taxonomy (NCBI): domain Eukaryota; kingdom Metazoa; phylum Chordata; class Mammalia; order Rodentia; family Ctenomyidae; genus Ctenomys; species Ctenomys sociabilis. Next base: position 46,240 of record PVKA01015596.1, on the reverse strand, counting down.
CGGTGCACCTGAAAGGCCTCTAGGAGAAGCAGCCCACGCCGTGGGAGTGGGAGCTTGGGCCCCACACTTCTACCAGGGTGACAGTGAGGGGGGAGCAGGAGCCCAGCGCACAATCCACCAGGGTGCTGGGGACAGGAAGGACCTGTCTGTGGCCCTCAAGCCTTGGCACACCTTCTGCAGGAACTCACGTGTGCGGCTGGAGCCAGAAGGCCCAAAGTTGGGTCACTGGGACCTCTAGTTCTTGCACCGCCCATGCGTTTCAAACAGGGGAGGGGGGCCGGGAGCCAGCATTCAGGTCACGGCTACCTGCTTACCCCATAACACTGACTTCCTAGACCCATGGGGCTCCAGGAGGGACCCGGTGAATTCAGAGCTGGTGAAGGTCCCTGGGGTATCGAACTTCAACCATGAGCAGCCTGAGAAGTTCCCAATAAATGTAATGTAAAGACCAAGCCAGTAGCTAACCAGAGTGCGTGTCCCCGTAACTTTCTCAGAAGCGATGAACCAGTTCCTGCCAAAACAGAGCCAGGTCCATAGCTGCTTCCCTGCCTCTCCCTGGTCCGAGGAAGGGGATCGACTTCATGGGTAATTCGTGATTTTGAGGATCGTACAGAAGCATGGCCAGTCTCCTGTTCGAATTTTGACCCCATGTTAGAACCAGAGGTGTCACAGTTACTGTTCAGGGGACCCACACAGTGCACTATAGTTTCTATATGTCAGTCCCTGTGGCTTCTACTCTTAAAAAAAAGATATTGATGATTCATAGGAAAAAAAATATATGACTATTATTGACTATTTTATTACTTGCCCCTCTTTTTTTTTTTTTTTAGACAATGTTTCCCTATGCAGTTCAGACTGGCCTGGAGATCACTTTGTAACCCAAACTTGTCTCAAACACACAACAATCCTCCTGCCTCAGCTTCTCCAGTGCTGGGATAGTAGACTTGTACTACCACGCCTGCCTCTTATTGCCTATTTTATTGTGCACAATGACCTAGAAAAAACAAAAAAGAAGAAGAATGGTCTAGGAAATATTATCTTGTTTTTCTTTTTTAAAATAATTTCTCTTTAGGGGGCCAGGGAGATAGCTCAGTAGAATAAGTGCTTGCCTGGCAAGCACAGGGCCTGAGTTCAATCCTCAGTTCTGGAAAAAAAAAAAAAAAAAAAAAAAAAAAAAAATATATATATATATATATATATATATATATATATATATATATATATTGGTGCATACCTGTAATTTCAGAACTCAGGAAGCTGAGGCAGGAGGATCACTGTGAGGCCAGCCTAGGCTACAAAGTGAGTTCAAAGCCAGCTTGAGCTATGAGTGAAACCCTGTTTTCGTTTTTTTAAAAAAAGAAGAACAAATCAAAAACCCACTGAATAAGTAAATATCTATAAATCTCTGCACACAAGGAGACTGAGGTAGAATAGAAATTTCAAGCCCAGCCTCAGGCAACTTAGAGACTTAACAAGGCCCTACCTCAAGATAAAAAAAATAAAAACTAGGGTGGAGAAGCTGGGCATAGTGAATCCCAGCACTCAGGAGACTGAGGCAAGAGGATCTGAAGGAGTTTGAGGCCAGCCCAGGATATACAGTGAGTTTTCAAGTCCAGCCTGAGCCATATAATGAGACCCTATCTCAAGAAAAAAAAAGAAAGAAATACAAAGGCTGGGGGATGTCGATCAGTGTGAAGGCCTACAAGTGCAGGGGAAAAGAAGGTAAATAAATGTCCTTTAAAGTATCTCAGTTTTTCAGAATTATGTATTTTCAATTTACATTTTAATTTTTTTGCTAGGAATGGTGGTTCCTATAATCTCAGCACTCAGGAGGCTAAAGCAGAAGGATCATTGAGTGTTTGAGAGGCCAGCCTGAACTACATAGTGAGACCCTGTCTCAAAAAGATGATAAAATAGGGTAAAATATGCACATTTGCACTACATAATGATTACATTCTTCTTAAATTTTTTTTAATTTTTATTTTTGTGTATTTGGTACAGGGTCTCACTACTCAGCTTGGACTCATAGTGATCCTCCTGTTTTCAGCCTCCTCAGAGCTGGGATTACAGGAGTGCACCACAACGCCTGGACTTGGTCAGTGGCTGAATACACCCAGGGGTGGGGCCAGCCTGTCATGTGGCACTGAGAATCAAACTCAGGTTCCTGACCTTACCTAAGCAAGTGCTTAGTCCACTGAGCTGTCTTGCCAGCCCTAATAATTACATTCATATGGGAAGAGTACAGGTAACTAGCACATCTTAATATTTTTTATTTTTATTTATTTACCTGGTACATAAATAACCAAGTTATTTATTTGGTACCTGTGTAGCAAGGGTCTCACTCCCTAGGCAGCTCAGACTCCTGGTGATCCTCCTGTTTCAGCCTCCCCAACTCTGGAATTATAGGCATGCACCATCATGCCAGGTTTCGGTGGCCAGCCCAGTGTGTCTGGAGTTCAACACTGGCGGGCACAACATGTGGTACTGGGGCTCGAACCCAGGTCCCTACGCTTGCCAGGCAACTGTTTAGACCTCAGCTGTCTCCCCAGCCCCCCCCCCCCTTTTTTTAATCCCTTCTCCACTCCCTCCTTTCCACCTCTTTCCAAAATTATATTATTGAGGGACTGATCTTTGGGAACTTTAACTTTTAATCATTCAGGGTTGCGTCTTTGGAGTTCTAGCCCCACCCATCGTCACCGTGACAGGACCAGTGGCCCCGGGTTTCTACAGTAGCTTGGATTTTATCAGCCGGTTTCGTCTTCCCCACCGTTGAACTCTCAGCGGAGGATTAAGCCCCTGGCTGGCTAGCATCCAGCCCCTGGTCCCCGGCCGCAAGGTGTGTTCTCCCAAGAAGTCTCTGTGCGCAGCGGGCTCTCGGGCAGGTACCTGGGGCAGCGCCGGGCTGCGCCACCCCGCAGACGCCCGCGGGTGGAGGCGAGGCAGGGGCTGGGCAGAAGAGAGCACGGGGGAGGAAGACGCGGAGGAGGAGGGATGCCACGGTTTTGGGTTTGAGCTGAGCCTCGAGATCGGACTTTCGGGGTGGGCGGTTCAGGATATCCACCTGCCTCTGCGTCCCTCGTGGCTCGGCTGACACCCAGCCGCCGCCCCGCTCCTCGTTACCACGGCAACCGCGCGGAGCCCGCAGCCCGCTCAGCCGCTGCGCCGACTTCTCCAGCGCGGGCTGTGGTGCGGCAGCGGCGAGCACAGACGGAGGCTGACCCCGAACCCCAATCCTTCTTGCCTGAGCCCACCGTGACCCTCCGGATCCTGAGGGAACGGGGAAGAAGGAACAAGGAGGGTACGGGGTGCGCCGCGGGGAGCCCCCCCCCCCGCTGGCCCTCGGGGGTTACATCTGCAAGGCGCAGCACCTGTGCACCAGGGGACAGGGACTCGCCGCTGATGGAAGAGACCCTGGGGTGAAGGTCTAACTGGTGAGTGCCATCAATCCTTGGGGGGTGGGGGTGGGGGTGGCAAACCTCCTGAAATGCAAGGCTTTGTGTCTTGGTTGATGCCTTTAAAAAAAAAAAAAAAAAAGAAAGAAAGAAAGAAATCATATTTAAATGGTTTATGACATTAAATTGCATGTCTTCTTGACATCTCCGGGGTTCTTGGCACTGCTTTGCCTCCCGTTAAAGACACTTTCCGCTCAGCCGGTGGGAGCTATCCCCAGCGTCTGGATCTCCATTACCGCCCAGCACCCCACTGGTGCAGATACAGTGCATCACACACCCCAGACTCTATCAGAGCAGCAGCAGAACTCAGTTCCTCAGCCACCAGCATCCAGTTCCCTTGATGCTTCTATCCCGTCCCCAAAGAAATAACGTCTCGAGGGAAACCGGTATATGCTAGATGCCCGAGAAATGTCTGGGGATTCCCGGCCAAACCGTGTCCTTTCTGAGGAGCCCAAAGTGAATGCATGAGCTCATCCAGAAAAAAAACAATAGTTACATAGGGAAGAACTACTGTTTTCGTCCAGCAGAGGGCGCTCGATAAACAGGCTCGACAGGAGACAGGCGCCCAAGGACGCTCGCGCTGCGCTCCCGGGGCTGCAGGATGCCGCCATGGGCTTGTCTCCAGGTCCTGCACCAAGGGGTGGTTAGGTTCATGACCTCAGGCGGGCGAGCCCAGGCGAAGGCCTTGGGACTTACGGAGGAAGGTATTCTAAGTGAAGGACTGTGATTCCGTGGCAAAATATGTCTGTGTATCAAGTCCTCCCCTCTCCCCTCAGCCTCTCCCTTCACCTCTCTGTTGCCAAAATCTTTCTTACTAATCTAGCGCTGTGTTCAACTACCTCGCATTGTCATTGTTGGAAAAATTCAGGGGAAAGGTGCCCTTGTTAGAAGAGAAGATAAACGGAAGGCCCCTGGTTCTCAGGCCTGTGTACGTGTTGGAACACCCGGGGGACTTGGTGGTTGTGTTTGAGACAGGGTTTTGCTGTGGACTCTGTGCTGGCCTCAAACTCACAGTGATCTTTCTGCTTCAGCTTCCTGAGTGCTGGGATGACAGTCATGAGCCACCATGCTTGTCTTGAGGGATTTTCAAAAATACTAATGTCCAGGCTCTATTCCCCACAGACATTCTGACTTAATTGGCCTGGGATATAGCCTGGCATTCTAACGTGCTGACCAGGGGCAATCCAATGTGCTAAGCGGTCAGGGTGGAGTCTTTCCAGGTGAACTAGGGAATAATTTGCCTCTCAAATAGACAGCTGTTGCAGGGCAGGGTATTGGAATAGTCTGAAATGCCTAGGAGCTACAGGCTCAGAGCTGGCTGGGAAGTGGTTATTCAAGGACTATGGAGAAGGTAAGGTTTAGGGGAGGAATCTCACTAAATGAAATGCTTTGACCTGTATGCTGGAGCTAGGAGAAAAGCATGCATATCTTCTTCCGTGAGGCTATAAAGTGCAGCTCTAGTCCCCTATGGCTTTCTTTTTTGTTTTGTTTTGTTTTGTTTTTGAGACAGGGTCTCACTATGAAGTTCAGGCTGGCCTTAAGCTTACTTAGAGCTCAGGCTGGTCTTGAACTCACAACAATCCTCCTGCCTCAGCCTCCCGAGTGTTAGGATCACAGGCGTGCGCCACCACGCCCGGCACCCTATGGCTTTCTGAACTTCACCTCTGTGTACTAAACTGAGTCACATGCATAAACTCCACCCTCTTGTGAGGAGAAAAGATCTTTAGGAAGAAGAGGAGGAGGTAGGAATGCTGTGGTGACCCTAACAAGGAAAAAGGGACAATAGAGTTAAAAAGATCCTGTAGGAATTCGGCATTACCCTTCTCAGTCCTGAAACTCACAAAATTCCTATAGAACACAGGCATTACCCTTCTCAGTCCTGAAACTCACAAAATTCCTCTAGAACACAAGAAGAATCCTAGACATTCCCTTTCTCTGATCCATGGAGCACCAGCGAAATATCCTCTCAACAAGTACATGTGCAGGACTCAAGGCAAAAGTTCTTCTAACCCTTCCACTCCAATGCCATCTCATAAATATTTGTAAGTCATAACTACTGAGAAGCAGGTGGGAAGCAGAGACTACACAGCAAGTTCACAATGCCTAAGGAGCTCAGGGAAATTAGGTAAGTGATGACGCTTGCCTATGATCCCAGCACTCAGGAGGCTGAGGCAGGAGGAGTGCGAGCTTGAGGCTTGCCTGAACTGTGTAGCAAGACTCTGTGTGCCTCCCCCCATAAATCTACTAATTTAGTGCCAGAATTTCAGAGGTTCGTCCTTCACAGCTCCCTAAGGCTTTAGTGTTTTTGTTTTTCCTTTGTTGGGCTGAGGAGATAATTCAGTACAAATAAGCACCTACCTGGCAAGCACAAAGTCCTGAGTTCAGTCTCCAGTACCAAAAAACAAATAAAAAAACCTTTTTCATGTAGGATCTCACTATGCATTTCCAGCTGGCCTTGAACTCACTTTGTAGCCCAGGCTGGCCTGGAACTTGCAGTAATCCTCCTGCCTCAGCTTTCCAAGTGCTGGGATTACAGGTGTGTACTACCACACCCTGCCAACTTGCTTTACTTTTGGCTAAATACAAAGGAGTAAGATTCCACTGGGAGGACAGGAGTAAATGACATGCTATGACCTCTGAAATCCTTGGCAAGGCCTGTTATTTGCCTCACAAATAAGCAAGACAAGTCACAGTAAAGGACATCCATACTCTGTATTGGGGTCACAAGGCCTGGTGCCCTGTGAGAGCCAGTGGCAGGTGGTTATCTCCCAGCAGAGAAGGGCTGGTCACGTGACTGTCTGCAACCCCCCACCCTAGCTTCCACCTGGCCCACTCTTTGCACCAATGATCTGAGCAACTCTGAAGCAGAACCAGCTCCATCTGCCCTTCAGTCATTGTTTTTCCAGTCTGAGCACAGCCACAACGAACATTAGTTTGTCTTTGAGAGTTGCCTTGACCTTCTAAAATAAGTCCTCCCCTGGCCTTCTGCAGGATTTCCCGGGCCTCTGCCCTGCAGCATGCACAGCAGGCATTCTCCCCTGGCCAGCTGCCAGCATCTCTCTCTTCCAGAGCTGCAGGAAGCCTGATCAGTGGCTTCTGCTATCTCCAGCCCAAATGCCCTTTGCTGATGGGCATTCCCAGAGCAGATCTCCCCAAGGGCAGGTTTGGCCAACTCAGCAAAGGCTGCCGGTCCCTGGGATGACTAACCCAGGGGCAGCAAACCAAACTCACCTACACAGATGCCACCATCTATTCTCTGAGTTGTGATGCAATATGTACTGTTTTAGGCCATGGAGATGGCTCAGTAGAATAAGTGCTTCCCTGGGGCAAGCACAAGGGCCTGAGTTCAATCCCCAGTTCTGCAAAAAAAAAAAAAAAAATTAATGTTTTAACATGTTTGATTTGTCCTTTCTCTTTATTTTTTTAAATTTTATTTTATTGAGAAACAAATAGCAATGAGACAGTTTCAAAACAGATTAATAGGACAGTTTCAATAATTAATATGTTGTACATTGTTATGTTCTTAGTGATTATCCATAGTACAAGAAGCAGACAGGATATACTGTCCAAACACTATTAGTATAAATCTTTCTACTCACTGAATTAAGTGGGAGTACCTGTATGTCTATCCTGACTATTCTGTATCTACAAATACAAAATAGTCCTTCCTTTGTATCCCCTTTTTTTGTTTAGTCCTGTCAGAGATGGGTATTCCATTGACATCTAAATACTATAGGGGCATGAATTCAGCAAAACTGCAACACAGTCCAGCAGTCCACAATAGTAGTGGGTTATCCATAGAAGTTGTTGACTTGAGCCTTTCACAGCTCAGCATATTAATGTGGCTGTCCTTCTTCTTCTTAACAATTATTGTTGCCATTGCTGGAGATCAAACCCATGTAGCTCTACCACTGAGCTACAAATCCCATGCCACAAAATATAATTTACTGTAAGTTAAAACAGACTATGGCTCAGTAGGACAAGCACCTGCTTGGCAAGTGCAAGGTCCTGAGTTTGAATCCCAGTACCAAAAATAAAAGAGGTGTAAGTTATAGTCAAGCAACATTTAATTTTATTACACTATAGCAAACTCTGATGGAAACTAGAGTTGAATCAGAACATTAAGAAGTTAAGCTCTAGAAGAACTAATCCCAAGATAGAATTCAATGTATTTTTGTTTGTTCTAGTCCTGGGAGTTGAACCCAGAGCCTTGCACACAGTAGGAGAGAACTCTACTGCTGAGCTACACCCTCGACCTGATTTGATCTTCTGAAGGCCCAGTTCTAAGAAGCCTTTTTTCTGGGTATGCTTGTTCAAGAAAGTTAAAAATAAGTTCAAGTTTCAACTTCTGTTCCTTCTTCAACATACTGACTCTAATATTGAACCAAACCTTTTTTATGTGGGCAGTGGTGTGAGACTTGAACTCAGGGCCTCAGGCCTATTTGATGGACTCTACCACTGAGCTAGAGTCCGTCCTAGCGCTGTAATTCACAGTTTTTGTTGGCTTAGTTTTTTGAGACAGGGTCTTGTATATAGTTCAGGCTGACCTTGAGCTCAGTGGTTCAAGTTGGCCTTGAACTCACATTAATCCTCCTGCTGAGCCTCGCAAATGCTGGGACCACAGGAATGCGCCACTAGGCCAAGCTTTCTTTAATTTTTTGAGACAACATCTCCATGTAACCTTTAACTCACTATGTAGTTCAGGCTGGCCTGAAACTTGCCATCCTCCTGCCTCAGCCTCCTGAGAGCTGGGGCTCTAGGCATGCTCCACCAAGCCGGGCCCACATGCTTGTAACTTTGAAGTACATGCGTATGGAAAATGAAATGCTCATTTACAAAAAAACGGGTTGAAATGATGGATTGTAAATGGGTTTTCAATTTTCAAGACTCATTTACCTTTTCAAATAAACCATTGAAGATTGAAAGAATGGGTGGGGGGACTCTTTAAGTTTGGATAGCAGGAATGTACAGTTAGGAGAGGCAAGATACCAGACATTATTATGCATACTACAGTATAAATGCTGCGACATTAGCCCTAGAAAACAGAGAAATCCGAAGTTGCAACTGTGTTGAACAAGCACAAGCTGTGTGGGTTTTCTGTAAGTCTCTCTGGACTCACCTTCACTGTGGTGGATGGAGCCCGTGCATGGGGAGGTAGCCCTTGACCCTCTACTGTCTCGTTGGATATTAGGACCATCTTTTATTTGCCCTTTTCACAATGACAGTCTTGGAGAGATATGTTTATCTCTAAAGCAACATTAGAGAACTCAGTGTGCTTAATACTTTCCCTTCAACTCAGTGCAGTCAGGAAGTTGTCACTTTCCCAGTGCAAGGGACACACCTATGGGGACCTCCCTCTTTAAAAAGCGGTTGAATAACAAACCTGGGAATGTAGCTCTTTGAGGCCCTGGGCTCCATCCCCAGCCTGAGAAGGAGAAAAACAGAATCATTAAGGCCAGGCCTGAGGCATAAAACTATAATCCCAGTTTGTAGGAGGCAGAGGCAAGAACATTTCTGGTTTAGGCCAGCCTGTCAGCCTGTGCTACATAACCAGTTCAAGACCACCCTGAGGTACATAGCAAGACCCTGTCTCATCCATTCAATCAATGAATACAAACATTCTAAATAGGTCAGGCTTCCTTTTTTTTTTTTTTTTTTTTTCTTTCTTTCTTTTGATACAAGGTCTTACTAACTTGAACTAACTCGTTGTGTAGCCCAGGCTGTCCTCACATTCACCATGATCTTCCTGCCTCAGCCTTGGCATTCTGGGATTATAGCTGTGTGCCACCACACTCAGCCTAGGTGGTACCTCTGAGGGGGAGGACAAGGAGAAGTGGAGCTCTGGGAGAATTTCCTTAGACATTCTTCCCGATGTGGGTTTTTAAGTGATGGAACTTCTTGAAGTAAGAAGCAAAAGAAGGTAGAGGCAGGAACAAATGGACAATTGGGGAAGTGCGTCCTTATTGGTCATTCTGGGACTGAGCCCAAGGACACAGCGCCCAGCCGCGCAGGTGGTGTCACTGCACCTCAGTTTCATGAAGTGAAGAAGGAGCGTTTTCTCTGGGTTCCTCCTCCAAAGGCTGCCTGGATGGTGATGGAGGTCTGTGCTCACCCGCGCAGCCTGGCATCCGAGCTCCTGCTGGGTGCTCCACAGTGTTCCAGGAAGCATGGGCTTGCTCAAGGGCGAAGGGGGAGGGAGGTGATGCCAAGGGCCCCAGCTCAAAACTGTGTGTATGAGGAGCAGGGAAAGCCTGTCCTTGCACCTGGTGTGTATGTATTTCCTCTTTTCTTTCTTCCTGAATGGTGCTGGGCATTGAACCCAAGATCTTCTGGGTGCCAGGTAAGTGCTCTGCCAAGAGCTACCCCATGCTTCAAGAGTTTGTACTTGGAACACCTCGGAAACTGTCAGGTGATCCTGCCAGGTGTGGCAGTGCACGCTGTAATCCCTGGACTTGGGAGGCTGAGGCAGGACTAGCGTGATTTCTGAGGTCCGCTCCTGGGTTGCATAGTAAGCACAGAGCCAGGCTGAACTACTAAGTGAGACTCTGTCTAAAAAAAAAAAAGAAGAACCAGTCATCTTTGTTCTAAAGCATCAACAACTTTACTATGCTGGTATATTTTCATTTATAGGACCGGGGAGATGGCTCAGTGGAATAAGTGCTTCCCTGGCAAGCGCAAGGGCCTGAGTTCAATCCCCAGTTCCAGGAAAAAAAAGAAAAAAAAAAAAATATATATATATATATATATTTTTTTTTCTCATTTGTAGGGAGGACACATTAGCACAGATTCCACACTAAGTGCTTTTTTTCACTTTTATCTTCAGCGCTGGAGATTTAACCCAGGATCTGTACACTGAGCTACAGCCTCAGCCTGTTTTATTTTATGTATTTATTTATTTATTATTATTATTTTGGTAGAACCAGGGATTGAACTCAGGCCCTTGTGCTTGCCAGGGAAGCACTTATTCTACTTAGCTATCTCCCCGGCCCCTATATTTTAGTCACTTATTTATTTATTTGTTATAGGAGCTCCATTGACAGCTTGGACTCTTTTTTTTTTTTTTTTTGCGGAACTAGGGATTGAACTGAGGCACTTGCGCTTGCCAGGGAAGCGCTTATTCCACTGAGGCATCTCCCTGGCCCCTCAACTTGGACCTTAGTGATCCTCCTGTTTCAGCCTCCCCAGTGCTGGGATTATAGGCATGTACCACCATGCTTGGTTTTGGTGGCTGGCCCTGTGCACCCAGGATTCCAGGACCAGCATGGCATATGGTATTGGGGACCAAACTTGGATCCCTGCACTTACCAGGCAGGCACTTAGACCACTGAGCTATCTCTCTGGCCCAGACCTATTTGCTTTTACTTTTGAGAGAGTCTCACTGAGTTGCTAAATTGCCCAAGTTGGACTCAAACTCAGGATCCTCCTGCCTCTGCTTCCTGACTAGCTGAGATCCTAGGTATGGACCACTGCACCTTAATCAATAAGCAACAGCTCTCTGAAGGCACCACTATTATCCCCATTGTTCTGATGCAGAGTTATAGCAATTCAGAGACATTAATATCACCAGAGATTTTATTTATTTATTTATTTATTTTTTGGCGGAACCAGGGATTGAACTCAGGCCCTTGCGCTTGCCAGGGAAGCGCTTATTCCACTGCACCATCTCCCCGGTCTCATCACCAGAGATTTTATGCACAAAGTAGAAAGTAGTGACCTAATTTTTTTCTATGTGTGCTTGTGTGTGTGTGTGTGTGTGCGCGCGCGCGCACATGCGTGCGCGTTCACGCTTACACACGTGCATGCGTCAGGGTCTTACTCTGTAGACTGGCCTTGAACTCACTATTTAACCCAGTCTGGCCTGGAATTCACAGCAATCCTTCTGCCTCAGTCTCCTGCATGCTAGAATCACAGGTGGTGCCACCAAACTGGGCCTTGTGGGTATTCTTGACTGGATGAGTCTGCTGTAGTCACTTTCAGGTCTTGTGTGGTTCTCTGTTTAACACTTAAGGGTCCAAGAAGAGAGGTCAGAGTGCTCTGGCTGGGCCACATGCCACTGTATTGTGGATGAGCACAAACCACCTTAATTTGGAGCACTGTGAACTGAATCTGGGACCTTAGCCCTGAGCTACATTTCCAGGTTTTCATTTTGAAACAGAGTCCTGCTGAGTTGCTCAGGTTGAGTTTGAACTCGCAACCCTCCTGCCTCTGTCTTCAGAGTGCTGGAATGATAGGTGTGTGCCCCATACCCGCTGGCCAAGGCACCTTGACCCACAAGCCCAGCAGACTGGGCTCAGGTCCTGTTACTGAGCAGCAGGCCCTTGAGGCTGGGCCGGCAGAAGCCACAGATGCAGCTAACGCCAGCCAGCTCCGGCCCTCGGTGTACGGTGTGGCTTCCTGCGTCGCAGGCAGCCGTTTGCACCAGTGGCTTAGGAAGGAGATCTGACCTGGAGAGGACTGGTGTTTGACAGCAGCCTGGTGTGGAATGACACAGCAACCTTGTGGGGGTTGAGGGGAGGCTGCCTGGGGGGGGCGGGGCTCTGACCACCCCAGCCTTGTCTGGCACCCCCATGGCTGAAGGTCTCTGTGGCACTTGTAAGTGGTAAATCAGGGTTGGACAAAGCTCATTCATGTAACAGCATTTCAGCCCCTGCTGCTAGTCTCAGCTTTGACTGCCTCTCCTTTCCTCTTTCCTTTATTTTGCTGTGCTGGGGAAACACACAAGAGGGTAACACTGTACCACTGAGCTGTGTTTCCAGCATACCCTCTTCCAGTTGGTTCTTTTAAGTTGTCCAATATGGGCTTGAACTTGTAATCTTCCTGCCTCAGTCTGCCTATCTATCTGTCTGTCTGTCTGTCTGTCTGTCTGTCTGTCTGTCTGTCTGTCTGTCTGTCTGTCTGTCTATCTATCTATCTATCTATCTATCTATCTATCTATCTATCTATCTATCTATCTATCTATCTACCTATCGGAAAAAAGGATCTCTTAATGTAGGCCAGGATGGCCTTGAACTCACATCAATCCTCCTGCCTCAGCCTTCCAAGTGTCAGGATTATACACATGGGCCATCGCCATACCCAACTACCTCTCAAGTTTTTTTTTTTTTTCCAGAACCAGGAATTGAACTCAGGCCCTTGCACTTGCCAGGGAAGCACTTATTCCACGTAGCCATCTCCCTGGTCCCTCCTCCCAAGTTTTCAATGAAGTTTTTTAACAGCTGGGATAGAGAAGTTAAGAGCACATCTGGGCCTTAGCTCTCTGATGATAGTGAATTGTCTTCTGTCCATAATCTACTTGTCAGGAATTCAGGATTTTCAGAAAATAGAAGGCACTTCTCCATGTTACGGGCATCTGGCTCCAGAGGCCTAGACTATCCTTGAAAATTTATCTGTCAACCTGTTGTCAGCTATGGTACTGATTTATTTATGTATTCATTTTTATGAGATAGAGTCTTTCTATGTAGTTCAGTCTGCCCTTGAACCCACTATGTAATCCAGATGGGTCTTGAATTTATAATCATCTTGCCTCAGCCTCCCAAACCCTGGGATTACAGATTTGCGGCACCATGCCTATTTAACAAGAGGAGCATTTTTGTTAAAATAAATGAATAAATAAAGTGTGGTACCCAGCTTTTTAATTTTTTATTTTTTTGATTGTTTTGAGACAGGCTCTCACTAAACTCCCCAGGCTGGGCTGCAATTTGTGATCCTTCTGCCTCAGCCTCAAAGAGTACTGAAGCTGGGCGTGGTGGCGCATGCCTGTAATCCCAGTACTCGGGAGGCTGAGGCAGGAGGATTGTTGTGAGTTTGACACCAGCTTGATTTGGCAGAACCGGGGATTGAACTCAGGCCCTTGTGCTTGCCAGGGAAGCGCTTATTCCACTGAGCCATCTCCCCAGCCCCTGACACCAGCTTGAGCTACAAAGTGAGCTTAAGGCCAGCCTGAACTGCATAGTAAGACCCTGTCTTAAAAAAAAAAAAAGACAAAAAAAAAAAAAAAAAAAAAAAGAGTACTGAGATTTCAGGGGAGTATCAGCGTGCTCCAGCAGTACTGATTGTGGAAGTCTTTGGTCTTGCTGGAATATATCCTGGAGGCTTGAGCCAGGCATGGTGGCGCATGCCTGTAATCTCAGCACTAGGGAGCCTGAGGTAGGAGAATTTCCAGTTCAAGCCCTGTCTGAACTATGTAGCCAGCCGTGTCTCAAAAAAGCAAACATTAAAAAAAAATAAAATCCTGGAGGCTCCGGGTTGCATATGTCAGTGTGCACACAGGCTGTTTTCCAGCAGAGCTGAAGGCAGTGATGAAGAACTGTGACCACAGCTATTGCCCGAGGACTCAGCTCTTCAAGTCTGGGTAGTTTGCAGCTGGGAGTGAACTGCACATCTGTAACCCCAGGCCCTCCTGCTGGGACAGGAGGATCACAGCAGGTTCAAAGGCAGCCTGGGCTCAGTAGCGAGTTGAAGGCCAGACTGAAGTGCATAATCAGACCATGTCTCAAACTACTCACCCCATTAAAGTCTGGATATTTCTCAACATTGTTTTCTTTTTTGGTGTGTGGGTGAAGAGAAATGCTGTTTTGAAATAGTGCTTATTTTTTTCTCTTCTCTTTCTTCCTTTCTTTTTTCTTTTCTTTTGCAGTACCGGGGATTGAACTCAGGATCTTGTACTTGATAGGCAAGCATTTATGCTACCTCCCTGGTCTGTCTCTGTCTGTCTGTCTTTCTTTTCTTTCTTTCTTTCTTTCTTTCTTTCTTTCTTTCTTTCTTTCTTTCTTTCTTTCTTTCTTTCTTTCTTTCTTTCTTTCTTTCTTCAGCATCTTGCCATGTGGTTTAGACTGGCCTTAAACTCACTGTGTAGCCCAGGCTGGCTTGGGCTACAGCTCACAGCCAGCCTCCAGCCTCCACCACCTGAGTGCTGGGATTTGGATTGTGTGCCACCACACCCGGCTGGGTTTTTTTTTTCCCCCGGAACTGAGAATTGAACTCAGGCCCTTGCACTTGCCAGGGAAGTGCTTTTTCTACTGAGCCATCTCTCCAGCCCCCCAGCTGTGTTTCTTTCTTTCTTTCTTTTGCGCCATCTCCCCGGCCCCTGTGTTTCTTTCTTGTTAGGAAAGTGTGCTTCCTATCACATCTTCTCCCAACACAAGTGGGCATACAGCAACAAAAAGAGCCAGTTCCACTGTGGCTTTTGTTGGCTTGTTCTTGTTCATGCTGAGGGCAGGGCACATCGTCTCACGCTAGCTAGGCACGCGCTCCACCACTCAGCTCCACCAAAGCCCGAGATGACCCTGCACGCCCCATCCACCGCTCCTTCGGGGACAGGGTTCCTGTCGGCCTTTACACTTCCGGCAGGTCTTTCTCTTTGACCACACCTCTCCCCAGAGCAGGCAGGTGCTGCCTGGGCAAGGCCCTGGCTGAAGGGCATGGAGACCGCTCTTTCTCTGTAAGTGGGCCTTTCTGAAAACTGTATTTTTACCTTTTCTTTCTTTTATTCTTTTTTTTTTTTTTTTTTTTTTTTGTGGAACCGGGGATTGAATTTAGGACCTTGCTCTTGCTGGGGGCGCTTATTCCACTGAGCCATTTCCCTGGCCCCTATCTTTCTTTCCTTCCTTCCTTCCTTGCTTCTTTCCTTCCTTCCTTTTCTTTCTTTCTTTTCCTCCTCTTCCTCCTTCTTCTTCCTCTTTCTCTTTTTATTTTCTTGTTTTGAGGTTAGGAGTGTTTTATTAGAAATAAAAGTGGGCTGGGAGATAGCTTAGTAGAATAAGCACTTGCCAGGCAAGTGTAGGGTCCTGAGTTCAATCCCCAGTACTGGGAAAAAAAAATAAATAAATAACTCCTGGATTTCTGGGGCGTGGGGAGTATCTCCTAGTGGGTAATGTTAAACTTTATTTATTTATTTATTTATTTATTTATTTGCAGTACAAAAGATTGAACTCAGGACCCTGCACTTGCCAGGCAGGCGCTTAATGCCACTGAACTATACTCCTGGCAACATTTTTAATTTTAGGCAAGCTTTTTTTTTTAAGTTCTCACTGGGTAGCACAGCTGGTCTTGAACTCACAATGATCCTCCTGCTTCAGCCTCCTCAGGTCTGGGATTATAGGTGTGTACCAGCTGAGACAGGGTCTTTTCAAATTTCTTTTTATCTATGTTTTGGACACAGGGTCTCCTCCTGCAGGCATATACCACCGAGCTGGGCCCTGCCCCACTGAGTGGAGCTCAGACTGACTCTGCTTACTGGACCACGCCTGGCATCCCTCACTCTCACCCCCTCTGGAGGTAGGCACTGCCTGTGCGACCCCCCAGGATAATACACACAACCTGACAGCTGTTTGCTTGCATGAGTGACTGCACAAAGTGTGACTGCGTGAGTCAGGATCTTGCTGTGTAGCCCAGGCTGGCCTCAAACCCAAAGTGACCCTCTTGCCTCGGCTTTACAAGTGCGGGAATGATAGGTGTGCACTAGCATGCCCAGGGTGTTTCTTTTTCCAATCAGATTTTATTGGTACATTTTAGGTACATATTTATCATAGACAATTTGTACCTGCACACGACAGAACATTACCCCCCATTCCCCTGGCCTCCCTTCAACTCTTCTCCCTTCCTCATTTACAAAAGTTTAGTTTCCATTTTTCCTTCTTTCCTCTCCCCTCCCCCTCCCTGGTTCCCCTCCCATTTGAAATTTTCTTCCTGTTTCACAATACCTGTTATATATTTTGGTCCTTATTGCACTTTCGGCTTCTTACACCAGGAAAACAATACAGTACTTATACATGTGTGTCCAACTTACTTTACTGAAGAGTAATACTCAAGGTGCATCCATCTTCCTAGAAATTCTGGGAGTGCATCCTTCTTTATGGCAGTGTAGCAGTTCATTGTATAAAACCCCCACATCTTCTTTATCCATTTACCAGCTGATGGATGCTTGGGTTGTTTCCAACATTTGCACCGTACCACTATAACCATGGGTGGGTTGCATACGCCACTGGGGTACGATGCTTTTCATTCTTCTGGGAAGACACCTAGGAGGGGAGTGTCTGGGTCAGATCAACTCTCTGGTCCTAGATTAGGATTGCCTTCTGGTTGTCATGCATAAAAATGTGCACAGCCTGGAAGTCAGAGTCTGTTCCTCCCCAGTCTTCTTACCTTACTCAAACTGATCAACCTCCCTTAGCTGGAGTTTCCTTCCTTACTGGCAAGCAATCTTCTATTAATTCTCTGTGTATCAAATACCAGCATTACAAATACAGATAGCAATGTAAACCGTGACCTAAGTGTACTGTATTATCTTTGGTGGGGGATACAGTAGAATTTTTGTTTTCTTTTTAGACCTGGTCTTGCTATGCAGCCCAGGCTGGCCTCAAACTCATGGGGATCCTCCTGCCTCAGGCTCCTGACTGCTAGGATTGTAGACGTACACTGCCACTTGGGGCTTTATGCAGTAGTCTTATGAGTCAGGAGCATTGTGCTGCAGGGCTGCAAGGTGGGCCCTGGAATCAGTCCTCTGTGTGCACTCAGACAAATCAGCTTCTCTGTTACTGGTTTTGCCAAGGACGAATATCAGCCAAAGGGGAAGCACAAGGCACTTCCAGGAGTCGATGTGAGGAGGAAGTGGAGTGAAGCATCCGATAGGGCTGGCACGCAAGAGACGAGCAGAACCCACGGCTGCTGTTGAGGCGAGGCCTGAGGATGAGGAATGCACAGGGCAGACTCGCCGAGTCAGGGTCCTGGCAGAGTCCAGCAGGGGATTCTTCTACCCCAGCAGCAAAAGGCGAAGGCTATGTGGAGGAACTTTCTGGGGCTCTGTGGACTAGAGGTAGATGAACTGTCCGGCTAGTGGTGGAGCTCTTAGAAAGATTTCCTTATCTCAGTAGAATAAGCACTTGACTGGCACGCAAGGGTCTGAGTTCAATTCCCAGTTCCACAAAAAAAAAAAAAAAAAAAAAAAAAAAAAAAAAAAAAAAAAAAAAAAAAAAAAAAAAAAAAAAAAATCCCTAAAACCTTGTATAGTTTGGAAGCTCGTTAAGCGGAGGCTGGGTGGTCAGGTGGTGGGTGTTTGAAAAATCCTGAACTAAAGAAAGTGGAGTAGGTCTGGAATTTGGTAGGCAAAATGTAGGCCTTGTGTTGGGTGTGGTGGCACAGGCTGAGGCAGGAGAAGCAAAAGTTCAAGCCCAGCTGAGCAATTTAGCAACTTACTGAGGACCAAAGTAAAAAATAAAAAGAGGGTGTGGATAGGCTTAGTGTGAATGATATGGGTTCAGTCGACAATACCATGAAAAAAAAAATCAGGCTTATGTAAAGCTATCAGAGCAAAGTTGGTGCAATATGTAAAAAGTCTCAAATTTGACACATACCTGCTCTGAAAGAACAATGTGCTGTGCATAGTTGAGCGATACACTACCAACTTGGATGGGGCAGACCTGAGCAACTCTGTGAAGGCAGGAGTAGAGACATTTCTACCTGTGCAACTGAGCAGGAAGGGAGAAGACTGGAAGAGGTGGCTTTTTTTATTTTTCCTCCTTTGGTTTTTTGAAACAGGGTCTTGTTAAGTGATTCAGGTTGGCCTTGAACTCATGGCAACCTTCTTGCCTCAGTTTCTTGAATTCTGGGATTACAGGCGATTTTTGTATTTTGTATTTTGTATTTTTTGCGGAACTAGGGATCGAATTCAGGTCTTTCTCTTGCCAGGGAAGCACTTACTTCACTGAGCCATCTCCCCTGCCCTTACAGGCGATTTTTGAAGAATAAAAACCTTTTTTTTTTTTTTTTTTTTTTGTCTTTTTTGAGACAGGGTCTCACAAAAACCTTTAGATACTCTGAGAGAAGTGAGTTTTCCATGGGCAAGAAAATTTTGAGTCGTCAAAATGCTCAGGCTGGACTCTAACTCATGTTTCTCTTTCTTTAGTTTCCCAGTGCTGGGATTACAGAGGTACAAGATCAATTTTAATTTTCCTTCATATATATATTTTATCTTTTTGAGACAGGGTCTCACTCTGCAGTTCAGGCTGAGTTTTAGCTCCCTTTGTAGCCCAGACTGTCTGGAATTCTCAAGATCCTCTTGCTTCAGCCTCCCATGCTGGGATTACAGTCATGCACCACCATACCCGGCTTCTCCTTCGTATTTTTTCTTTTAGCTTTTCCCCCAAATTAGGAGGCTCCCTTACTCTGTTTATTTCTCATCTGCATAGGATCAAGAAGAACGTTAGTATTATTTATTTCTTATTTTTCTTTTTTGTGGCTGCTGAGCGCAACAAACACATCCCTTTTAATAGCTCTCTCTTGGCTCCTCCTCTGGCAGGCTTTGATATGCACCCCGCGTTCCTCCATTGGCCACTTTGTGCAGCTTCTCGCCCCCTTCCAGGACTTCCAGCCAATCACCTCTTCCCTCTCTTGTCCCACTGGGCTTTGAGGAATGTACCATATGAACCTCGCGGGGGGGCCGGGCGAGATGAGGCGGTTGGCCACGGCTCATTCCTTTGCCTTTTACATATAAACCACCATATTTTGGCAAAGTCAGTGACTAGAGATAGTAGTAGGGCCCCAGAGAAGGAGGGCCCGTATGCTGTCTCCGGGGGCCACCGAGAGCGCGCCCTCCCGGACCCGGGTCGCGTGGTCGGCCCTAAAGGGCCGCAGCCCCGCCCTGCCATGTGCCAGCCCCGCCCCGGTGGCGCCGCTCTCCCTTCAGCTCCCGCTCCGGCTTTAGCTCCTGCTCTCCCGCCGGACGCCGCGGGCGGCGCGTTGGGCTGCAGGGGGCCCAGGGTCCCCGCCTGCCTCGGGGACGCCGACGCCGGGGGACGCTGCATCATGAGGTGGAGGTGAGGGCTGGGCTCCCAGGGCGCCGGGAGCCGCATCCTGCCCGCGCTCCTCTGCGGGCTCTACGGCCGCAGCGACCCGACGTGTGGCCGCGGACGACTCGCGCGGGCAGCCCGGGGCTCCGGCCTGTGGAGGGCGCCTCCTCCTGACGGCGCCTCGAACTCCGTGGGCCGCGGCGGGCCCCTCCTCACGCTTCCCGCCCTGGCACTCCCCTGCCCTTGACCCCTGGGTCGGGTGTTAGGTCGGGTCGGCCTGGCGGGTCAGCGAGCCAGCGCTGCGTGGGCTGGCGCTGGGGACCCCCGGGGAGGCTACTGGCTCGTGGGGAACCCAGGGGAGAGGGGCGCGGCTGGGGGTGCCAGAGGCTCTGTGGGGGTGCGCATCGTTGCGCGCGGTCCTGCGGGCGGCCTCAGCAGGGGCAGGTCCCATTCCGCGATCCCAGCTCTGGAGCCTGGCATGCGCGGTGTGTGGGTTGACGAGGTCGTTATGGCAGGTGGCCAGGAGAGAACCTGGAATTTCCTTGTGCTGTTGGGGTGAGTCGGGGGTGGTTGGCATCTATGCCTCTACGTCTCTAAGGGCATCCCCTCCCCAACAGCTGTGCAGAGTGGTGGCACTGTTGGAGGTTTTCGTGACACGCTGGAAATTCCTAGTTTGAAACAATCACCTTGACGAGCCCTCCGCAGATCCGGGGCTTGTCTGGTGTTAGCAGGAAGCCAGATGGAGTGATAGCCGCTTGCAGGTCTCTACATCTCACCTTGATAGGGATCGAATCATCCGGCTCCTTCGGTTTGTAAGGAGGAAGGAAGGGGTCTTTCAGGCCGCTGGGGTCCTGGCCCTGTACCTCATCCCTTTTAGGAGACAAGGGTCGGCCCTATATATATCTTGGCTGATCTTTCTCTAGAGTCTGAACTCAGAGACAGTTCTTGTAGGCCAAGAATGCAAACAACATTTATGTTCATTTAATATTGGTGTTTAAGGCAGACATTAATTATGGTTTACATGAAATGAGTTAACGCAGGGCAATGGAGATATAGTGTGGAATTTTTTTTCTTTT
>PVKA01015596.1:5757-25827 GCA_004027165.1 Ctenomys sociabilis | reverse complement strand
CTTCTCCTTACCTGGCCACACAGGTGCCAGTTGGTTGTGTGGCTGCCTTCTATAAGCACACCTCTAAGGGACCTTTAAGAGGATGCTATAAATTCCATATTTGAGGGTCATGTGTACCAGGTCATAAATTTGGTCTTGGTTAATGTAGCCGTAATTACAATGAGTTTTTCTGCGTTGCAGGTTGTAAAAGCTTTTAGGTTTTGGTAGTGGATAGAATAGCATCCTTATTTTCAGAGTTAGAGAACAGGTGTCATTTGGGTATTCCTTGGGCAAGGGATCTTTCAGAACTTGGTTCTGGTTTCTCAGCCAAAGTTTTGTTATTATTATTATTATTAATAACACTATCATTTGCAGTGTCTAAGGCTTGACCGCCAGATTGATTTTCTCCCTTCTTACCTGAGGTGGTTGTTTCAGGGTGTTTCCAGGTATGCATGAGAAGATGGTCTTTGGAGGTAATGTAGAGAAATTTATTTGGCACAGTGCTTGCCACATAGTATTCAGTAAAGATAAATTTGCCTTTCCTCCTTATTTTTTCTTCCCTGAGACAGGGTCTCGCTGTGTCATCCAGGCTGACCTCAGACTCCTGGTGGTCCTTCTGCCTCAGCTTCCCAAGTGCTGGGATTACTGATATGGACCACACTCCCAGGCTGGATGCATTTTGACTTCATGTTCTCTCTGTAAATTGAAAAATTAGCTTCTCCTTACTCCTCCTCACTCTTAACCTCTTAAGTTCTTCTCAGAGCCTTCACACTGAGCTACATCTCTAGCCTTTTGTATTTTATTTTGAGGCAGGATGTTGCTTGTCAAGTTCCTTGAGCTGGGTCTAATGTGAAGTTTTACCTTAACTTTCTAGAGTGCTGGGTTATAGGGACATCTCCCACCATTTTATTTATTTATTTATTTGTTTGTTTATTTATTGTTGGAGACAGGGTTTCACTGTGTACTTCACACTGGCCTTGGACTCACTGTGTAGTACAGATTGACCTCAGACTCATGGTGATCCTCCAGTCTCAGCCTCCTAAGATTATAGGTCTGCTCTACCACGCCCAGCCCTCAACATTTTAATTGTAGGTTATAAGTGAAACATGCACCTTTGTATCCATAAGTAAAAATCAAGGAAAAATTGAGTTCTTTCTCCTGGCTCATGGTGTGTGTGTGTGTGTGTGTGTGTGTGTGTGTGTGTGTGTGTGTGTTGAATAATTGGAATCGGGCACTCTACCAGTGAGGTACGTTCTATTCCCTTTTATTTTTTTATTTTGGGACAAGATTTTGCTAAATTCAAGGTGGGACTTGAACTTTCAGTGCATAAGCTTCCCTAAATGCTGGGATTAGGAGCATGTGCCACCTAATCCAGCACATATTACTTGTCTCCTCTCCTGTCCTCCCTCCCCTCCCATCTTCTCTCTTACACCTTTTCTCTCTGTCCCCCACCCCCACCCCAGCTTTGATACTGGGTCTCAATATTCTAGGCTGGCCTTGAACTTGCTATTGTAGTTTAGGCTGCCCTTTGTAGCACTCAGCTCCTGAGTATTAAGTCCTGGGATTACAGACATGCCACCACACCCTACACACATGTATTTATGTATGTATTTATTGATTTGTTTTTCTTTTGAGACAGAGTCTCACAATGTAGTTCTGGATGGCCTTGATTTACTGTGTGGCCTGGGCCAACCTTGAAGAAGCACTGCTTTTGCTTCAGCCTCCTGAGTGCTAGGATTACAGACATCCATCGTCACAACTGGCTCCATGTTGCTTTTTTTTTTTTTTTTTTTTTTTTGGTATTTTTGAGACAGTCTCCCTGTGTGGTCTAAGCTAGCTTAGAACTTGTGAGGATCCTTCTGCCTCAGCCTCCTAAGTACTGGGGTTACTGGCGTCACCACCACATCGGGGCTACCCACGTTACATTTTTGAAGAAAGGGTGATGCCTGGCCTAGAAGAGGTCTTTTATTGCCACTCGGTACAGGAGAAGAAAGGGCCAGAAGTGACCTGTTCAGTCTGTTCAGGTGAGGCTTTGGCTTGTTGCTACATTGATGCCTGGCGGAAGCCACCTTACCTTATTTCTCCTGCACTGGGTAAGGAGAGTGACCTGAGGTGGTGAGGTCCAGAGCAGCAGGCAGGGCAAAGCACCTTGCCCTGGTGGCTCTGCCTTTGCTGGCCTCTGCAAGGCCCATGAAAAAATTAAAATGCTATCAGACCTAATGTTCTTGAAAAGGTCACCATCATAGGTTTACTTATGTCCCATAATAGTGAGCATGGCATTTTAATGATGATCTTGCTCGAAATGCACATACTGCTTTTTCTCCGAGGAAGTGGAGTATTTCATTGCTTGCTGTCATGTGCATGCCTTCTTGTGTGTGTGTGTGTCTGTGCGAGCTTAGGTGTCAGTCTCGTTCCTGTCTGTGTCCTTCCCTCCCCCACTATTGGGGTTCAACCCAGGGCCTAGGTAGCACTAAGCAAGTGCTTTTACCACTGAGCCAGCCTCACCCCAGCCCCAATCTCATTGATTCTTATTTTTCAGTATTAGGGGTTGAACCCAGGATCTTTGCACTGAGCTATATCTTCATCCTGTTTTTAAATTTTAAATTTTTTTTTGGCGGAACCAGGGATTGAATTCAGGCCCTTGCCAGGAAAGCGCTTATTCTACTGACCCATCTCCCTGGCCCCCTAAAATTTTTAGTTTTGAGAGAGGATCTTACTAAGTCACTAAGTTGCCCAGGCTTGGCTTGAACTTTTGTTGTGCTTGGGGAAGGAGCTTGAAATTGAGATCCTGCTTCCTCAGCTTTGCAGAGTTCTAGGATTATAGGTATGTGGTGTCAGGCTCAGGCTCATTGATTCTTGTCATCAAAGTGTACATAATGTAGTCTAAAGTTCCCATTTTATAGATGAGGAAATGAAGGTGACATGATTTGCTCTAAGTTGTAAGTGAGCTGCTGTTTGAGCTAGAACCTAAATTGGATTTTTCTTATATTACATTTTATTGTTACCTTCAGAGGGAGACACACATGTATGAGTATTGTGCTTTCCTGATTCCTAGATAGCTAAGAAAATTTAGCAGCCTTGTATTCTGGGAGAGGGAGGCAGGAGGATTACAGATTTGAGTTCAGTCTCTGCAGCTAGCAACTTGAGTTGTTGGGGCATTTATCTGCGGGAACAGGTGCTGAGTGCTTTGTGTACATTTTCTCGTTTATTCCCAAAAATATAGAGGGTCAGACTTTTTGTTCCCAAGTTTTCAGGGTCTGGTGAAATCCCAGGTCAAGGGTGGGGGACAGGGATGGTGAGAAGCTCTGACTGAAAAACAAGGCTAGGGGCCCAGACCTGGGCTCTGATTCCAGAGTGCGCCCTTAGAACCCCTGCCAGGGGCTGGGGAGATGGCTGAGTGGAATAAGCGCTTCCCTGGCAAGTGCAAGGGCCTGAGTTCAATCCCTGGTTCCACAAAAAAAAAAAAAAGGACCCCTGCCTTAGTGGTACCCGATGTGCGTCTCAGGTATCCCTACTTGTTGTTGCCACCCTTCCTGGCCTAAAGGCTGAACTTGTGCTGAGGCGCTGTCATCTCTGCACTCTGCTCCTCTGCCAGCAGCATCCCTCTAACCAGGTAGGCAGTCTTTACTTTAGAAAAAGTAATACGAGTTGAAAAGCCTTCTTTAATAATACTACAGGGGAAGACTTGGGCCAGCGAATTGGTGGTTTGTGGGCAGAGGAGATTAGTGATGTTCCAACCCAAAGTCTGAGTTGAGTGTCCAAGCTTTTTTACTTAAGCAGGTGGCTGAAATTGTAAAACTGAGGGCAGATCCCTGGTGTGCTGTGCTGGCTCCACCCCTGGGGCACGCTGAGATGGCAGGCAATTAAGACAGGGCCTCATGGCCCATGCCTATAATCCCAGCGCTTGGGAGGATGAAAATTGGAGGATCACTACGAGTCTCATTTGTGTAGTGAGACCCATGTAGACTCTGTGCTAAATGCAAAAAAAAAAAGGAAATTGTAAAACTGGAGGCACGGTACTTTTGCTGAAGTCTGCAGGAAGTAAGGTTCTCATCTTATATTTTATTTATTTATTTATTTTGTTTTTAAAATATTTTATATAAGCTGGGCGTGGTGGTGCATGCCTGTAATCCCAGCACTGGGGAGGCTGAGGCAGGAGGATTGTTGTGAGTTCGAGACCAGCCTGAGCTACAAAGTGAGCTCGAGGCCAGCCTGAACTGCATAGTGAGACCCTGTCTCAAAAAGACAAAAAAAAAAAAAAAAAAAAAAAAAAAAAAAAAAAATATATATATATATATTGGTTTGGGCATTGTAACACATGCTTGTAATCCCAGCACTTGGGAAGTTGAAGCAGGAGGATCTATGAGAGTTTGAGACCAGTTTGGGCCACAAAGTGAGCTCAAGGCCAGCCTGCAGAGTGAAACCCTGTCTCAAAAGCCAGAAAAAAAAAATTAATTTTTTTGAGACAGGGTCTTGTTACGTAGTTCGGGCTGGTCTTGAACTCACTGTGGAGTCCAGGCTGGCTGCGTGTGCCACCATTCCTGGCCTCTGGCTTTTTTTGTTTTTAGCTTCCACAAATAATGCAGCAGGTTGTGGGATTGGAGGGGATGTTGTTTGGAAGTTTATATGAAATGTGTGACCTTCCCCTCCCTTCAGGCATCTCCTCTGCCATCTTCAGTTCCGCTTTTTAGAATTTGTCTTGGATTCTGTGGAGCTGACTGGAGTGGAGGTGGGCACCAGATATACTCAGATACTTGGATGCTCCAGAAAGTGGACTGACATCATTGGCCTTCTGGGGCTCAGCTGTATATGATTTGTTATTTTTTTGAAGGTGGTCTTTGGCTGTCTTTAGGATAAAGGTACCGGAGGATGGGAAAAAGATCTTCCCAAGCCCAGTAGTTCATTGATATTCTTTATTATCAGAAAATTTGAATTGCATAAAAGAGAGAAGATGGTCATAACTTCAAAAAAAGAGAAAGGAAAAAACTGGGTCTTGTGGCACTTACCTGTAATCCCAGTACTCAGGAGGCGGAGGCAGGAGGATCCCTGAATTTGAGGCCAACCTGAGCTACACAGCAAGACCTTGTATCAAAAATCCAGGCTTTCCTCACAGGGAGATGGTTATCAGATTCAAGAAAGAAGAAAAGGCAAGATCAAGGGCTTATACAGTAGTACCTGGGCGAAAGGCAGGAGGAGGGGCAGGGCTTGCTGAGCCCTGGCAACAGTGGCGACTCCTTTGTGTCTGTGTGGCCTGAACCCTTCTGCTGTACCTGGCTCTGGTGAGTGGGAGCCTAGTGGAGGATGCTGCAGGTCTGCAGGCTGTGTCCCGGGAAGGCTTCCGTGGGGGGCAGACAGCATAGCCTGGAGGTTAAGCTGCATCTTCTATTCAGCTCTCTGTACTGCTTTACTGTAAATGTTCAAAGGCAAAGTGAGCCTTCGCTTGGTCCCCATCCTGCCTCCCCTGTCCCTGCCTTTTTCTTGCTGTGGGTGTCAGGTCAAAGGAGGAGGAGGCCTCCTGGGCATCACCTTGGAAGCCTGGAGAGAGGCGTAAGAACAGGAGCACTCACTCCGGCCTCGGCTTTCCAGTCTCTACTGTGCCCCCGAGTCTTTGCTCATTTCTCTGCCTCCAAAGCAGCCTGCCATCAAGGGTTGCTGGTTTCCCAGTGCAAAGATACAGAGCTGGGAGAGCAGCCTCCTGAGGCTCTGACTGCGGGAGACAGTCACATGCTTGTGGCCTGTTCCCAGTCACCTGTTGTGACTCGCTCAGTGTGCAGCGCCCTCTGGGCAGGCACTGTAGTCCACCTGGTTTTCTACCCCTCGAGGCCCAGCAGTTGGTGGACTCTGGATTCTAACTTGGCCCTTTCTTGGTGCGGCTCTGTGCCTACAGACTGGACAGAGGCCCCAGGTTACTGGCCCCCTGCGAATCAGCCCTCCTATCTTTCTTATTGCTGGGGAGTACTGGAGAATGAACCTAGGGTTTGGGTCTTGGGCTGGGCTCAGATTTGTGATCCTCCTGCCTCATCCTGCTGGAGTACTGGGATTCCAAGCATGCCCCTTTTCCTTCTTGAGTTAGCTATCTGCGGGCATTTAGGGAAATGTTTTGTTCCTTTACAAGCTCCTTGTGTATCTTTTTTTTTTTTTTTTTGCAGAACCAGGATTGAACTCAGGCCCTTGAACTTGCCCGGCAATGGCTTATTCTACTGGGCCATCTTTCCAGCCCCCTCCTTGCATGTCTTTAGGAGGTAGAATCCCAGGATTCTGGAGCACTCTGAAGAACACGGGTCCTGGTGTGCTTCCTGGAGGGGTGCTTGGGACAGCATAAGAGTCATTACCAGGGACTGCACTGTGGGATCCAGGAAGTATTTAATCTCTGTTCTCAGAAAAGATAAGAAAACCTTTCTCTTTCTCTGCCTGTTATGCCTGAGAAGTGCTTTTGACTCCCAAGATCTTGAACTCAGGCAAATCCATCGTGGCCTTAGCTCAGGTATTTTAAAGATGATTTTTCTCTTTAGTAAGAGGCTGGGGGAACCTACTTCTGTATATGATTAATTGGCAAGTGAACTTTTGGAACAGGACCTTTCACCTAGTTTGGCCATGCCCAGTCAATGTCATTTATTTTCCTGTGAAAAGGGAAAAAGGAAGTATTTTAACTAGTGACTTGGACTTTTGTCAGTTTTTTTTTTTTCCAAAACAGATAGGCTGTTCTCTAAACTAGCCATATAGAGGTGGGAAAAACTAGCTTTCTGCCTTTGGTAGCCTTTGGTATCTTTTTGGTAGCACTCAGGATTGAATCCAGGGCCATGTGCATGCAAGGCAAGTGCTCTTCCTCTAAGCCCGTTTTATTTTTTTGTGTGTGTGTGGGGGATACTGAGGATTAAACTCTGGACCATGTGCTTACCAGGCAGGTGATAATACCACTGAGCACTGTGTTATCTCCCTGGCCCACATCCTTAGCCCTTTTAAAGAAAATTTTACTTTGAGATAGGGGTCTCACAAAGTTACCTGGGCTGGTCTGAAACTTGAGACCTTCTTGCCTCAGTCTCTCAAGTAGCTGGGTGTATAAACATGTGCCTTGTACTCTGCTCTACCTTGGTCTTTTAAATACCTTTATTTTATTCTGTTTTACTTTATATTTTGAGATAGCGCTGTGTATTCCACAGTGCTGGCCTTGAGCTCACTAGTATCCCAGGCTAGACTCAAGCTTGAAGGGATCTTTCTGCTTCAGGCTCCTGATTACAGGTATGTAACACCACACCACACTTCAAAAATTTGTTTTTGGTACCAGGGATCGAATTTGGGATCATCTGCTCACTAGGCTTAAGCCGCTGAGCTATTTCCCCAGCCCTAACAGCACACCACACCATTCTTAATGTTAAGTACCTTTATTTTATTTATGACTGAACTTTTTTTTTTTGATGTGGTACCAGGGATCAAACTCATGACTTTGTGCTTGCCAGGCAGGCCCTTATGCCACTGTGCTATCTCCCCAGCTCTCCTTTTATTTTATTTATTAGAAAATTATTTTTAAAAAGTTTTTTGAGACATGGTCTCACTATGCAGTTCAGGCTGCCCTTGAACTCACTATGTAGCCCAGGCTGGCCTCAAACTTTATTGATCTTCCAGCCTCTTCAGTGTTGGGATTGTAGGTGTGCATCACCACCTGACCTGTTAAGTACCTTTACACAAGTGGATCCCAGGGGCTGAGGAGATGGCTCAGTAGAATAAGCGCTTCCCTGGTAAGTGCAAGGGCCTGAGTTCAATCCCTGGTTCTGCCAAAAAAAAGCCAGAGTTCCACAAGTGGATCCCGTGGACTTAAGAATAGCTACAATAGTTGTGAGTCTCTGGGTTGAGTGCTTTGAATGCACATATTCTGTCTCTTGCATTCTTCATTGTACGATAGGAACACTGACCCAGAGAGGGCAGGATCCATAGACCACTTAGTCTGGGTCTGGATAACTCCAAATCCTGAGCATTTGATCACTTGACTATAAGGTGAAATATTAAACTGGGTACAGTGGCAAATGTCTGTACTCCTAGCACTCTGAGGCTGAAAGAGGAAGATTGCTGTGAGTTCAAGGCCAGTCTGGAGCACATTGTAAGACCCGATCTAAAAAAAACCCCAAAACTGAAGGAGCAAAGAAAAGGAACATAAAAATGGAGTGTAAAGCGTGAGAATTGTGCCCATCCCTAGTTGTGGGTAGCTGCAGAGAGGGCTGGACTATCCTCAGAGGGCCAGGGAATGAAGAGGATTCGCCACCTAAGAGCTTCAGCAGGTGATGCACTCTGATTTCCTCCCCTCACATTTATTGAACACCTGATCAGTAAGTGCTTTTTGAAGGGTGCCAAGCCCTACTTGATGTTACCTTATTTTTCAGTGGGCAGAAAAAAATGCAGTCAACTGAAGTATGTTGTCAGAAGTGACTTTTTTCTGGCCAAGGAACCCTGAACGTGAACTGGGAAGCAGATTCGTCCTAAATAGCATGATACTCCTTGTATCAGTTTTGTTTTTCTCTTGTACATGCAGCTGAGAATTTTTAGAATTTACCCGCTGCTCATGGCTGCTGTTCTGGAAGGTTTATGTCTTGTAAACAGGATTGTTCTGCAGTTCTTCCCGGAGGACCACCCTGCATCTTGGCTGTAGCAAGGGCTAGGCCACCCCTTCTTTCCTGAGGCTGCCCTTGGGGCCTCAGGTCTGATGTCTTGCACCCAGTGCTCCGGTCCTTGCCCAGCCCTGGGTAGGCTGGAGGAGGTACAGGTGCTCCAGCCATTGGGCCACCTTGCCAGAGGATGTGCTGTTCAGCTCTCTGTGGGTTCTGATGGTGGTGGAAGCCCCTATTGTTGCTCTAGGGATCAAATTGACTATATGATCTGTTAGGCTTCTTTCTAACTCTTGAGGGGACAGGGAGATAGCTCAGTGGAATAAGCGCTTCCCTGGAAAGTGCAAGGGCCTGAGTTCAATCCCCGGTTCTGCCAAAAAAACGCCAAAAAACAAAAAAAACCCAACTAGTACCGAGCCTGTCACGAATTTGGAGCCTGGCTGTGGCCCTGGAGTCCAGGGCCTTTCTCCTTCATCACCTCTCCTCTTCTGTCTTCATTAAAGACTTTCACTGTCATGTGTTAGTGTATTCTGAACTAGATGTGCTTCCTGGGGTCCAGTTTCTGCTTGTGTGTGTGTGCCCTTGGGGCCTCAGCACTGATGTCTTGCACCCAGTGTGTGTGTGTGTGTCTTTTTTTTTTTTTTTTTTTTTTTTTTGCATGGTGGATTGAACTCAGGACCTTGTGCTTGCCAGGCAGATGCTTTTACACCACTAAGCTATGTCCTCAGCCCATGTGTATCTTTGAGACAGGGTCTCTGTTGTTCAGGCTGGCCTTGAGCTTTCTTCATTGTCTAGGCTGGCCTTGAACTTATAAGGATCCTCCTGCCTGCCTCAGCCTCCTGAGTGCTGGGATTTCAGGCATGCACCAACACAACTGGTTTTGCTTATTTTAGTGTTTTTTATTTGTCAAGACCTTTGGTTCACTTTGATCAGGTGCATTCAGACAAATTACTTCTGTGCCCTGGAAGTGAATCAAGCAGCTTCAGCTTCTGCCGTCTATTCCCTGCTGTATTAGTAGAGTTGACTCAAGTTTGATAGTCATACTTTGGATACCCTTTTTCCCTTTTCTTAGGGTGGGGGAATTATTCTGGGGATTAAATCCAAGGCCTTTCTATTTTCAGCCAGGGTCTTGCTAAGTCACTGACTTGCTCAGGCTGAATTTGAACTTGTGATCTTCCTGCCTCAGCCTCCCAGAGCACTGGGATTATAGAAATGTACTACCATATGCCCAGCACATTTGGGATGCTGTCACATGCTGATAAGGAAAAGTTCATTCTGCCATGATCAGTGAGCCCAGAGGAATTCATGAGTTAAAAGTGATGTGTGGAAATGTAGATCTACCATCTATCTACTCCTGACATAGATAGCATGTATCTATGCTTCTTGGCTTTAGATGGAAGTCTCAAGTCAAGGAATTTATGACATAATTCCTCCTCTAGAAACTGAGCGTTTTCTTTGTACCACCTTTTCAGGCAGTCTGATCCTCCACCATTGGTAGGATTGGCTGCCTGTCACTTTACCTGCCTTTCCCTCTGTCCTCCTGTGACAAATGCATCCTGCAGGACAAATGCTGCTGGCTTTGCCTTGGCAGCCTCCGTGGCCTGTTGTGTGCCAGAAGAAACTAGGTGCTCTCACAGGCTGTCTGTCAGTCAGGGCGCATGCTGGCAGGCCCACCTGGCCCAGGCTTTGCTCATGCAGTATTCATTTGCATACCGGCAGCCGCTGGCACCCACCAGCTCTGTTGCTTCTTACAGCTCCATGTGCCATTGCATGTGTTTCAAGCTCATCTCCAGGATTTTTTGCAAGCTTTTCTGGGGTCCAAAGGCTTGGTCATGGACAGTAGATGGGACAGTCTGGGGTGGCTACAGATTGTTGCCTGATAGTAGAGTAAAGGAGGGCAAGGGGCTTGGCTGGAAACCTCATTTACATTGAGCTGTGAGGAAGGCAGAAAGGGAATTAACTTCTCTGGAGCCTGCTATAAAAAATGTACGTTGTGAATTGATCTCTTTTATCTTTTAATCTTTACAACAATTTCAGGCAATTATGTCCATGACACCTACTTTGTAGATTGAGAGAGGGAGGCTTGTTGGGGTAATGACTTGCCTGGGATCCCTTGGCTGGTTTGTGGGGAAGCTGACTTACATTAAGGGCATCTGGAAGGGAAGTGGTTAAGGCCACAGTGTACTGGAGCAGGTGACCTTGGGGTGTCCTTAACTTCCCCTGGCCTGAGTTTCCTCCCAGGTGAATAGTGTAATGGTCCTGCTGGCCTTGTGTGGCCATAAGCGTGTAGGATTCTGCCAGGCCTGTTGGTCCAGAACTTGAGGGGAATGTTGGGGTTTTGGATCTCCGCCCCTCCAGGGAGCCGTCTTGAGGGGAACACGTGTGGCTCCAGCTGTGTGGGGAGAGGAGGGTGGATTTCTTTGCAGTGTCTGTGAATTGGAGTCATAGTGGTTGCTGCTAGGGGAAGCCCTTTCCTGTCCCTGCCCCAACTCGAAGCCAGCCGCATCTGAGGCACAGTCCCCTACTTTTTGCCAGCCTTTCTTTCCACTCCTGCTGCCCGGCTCAAGCACAGGCGCTCTGTGCTGTTGTTCCCCATCAGCAATCCTGGAGATGTCCTGAAGCAATTTATCCATTTATCTTGTATCTGCTGGGCCCCTCCCTGGGTCTCAGAGGGGGGACAGGCTGCAGGACTTAGAGGGCCTTTTCCTTTTCCTGGTGAATCGGTGGGCTTCAGAAGATAAAGTACTGATACAGCAGGTAGGGAAAGAGATGTGATGAAATACAAATGGCACAGCCAGCTGGAAAAAGCAAGGATGGCAGCCATCACTGCTTGAAAATCTGTGGCTAGCCAACACTGGATAGGTGTAGCCCCGTATCATTTGTGGGTTATAGATTGGGACCCAGAGGTGCCAGCCAGCATTGTGTCCAGAGGCACTGAGCACGTGGGTGAAAAGGGCCAGAGAGGTTCCCAGATTCCCATGGGCCTGCCCAGGAGATGCAATGTGAACTGTGTTCCAGGCCTTTGATAGGATTGTCTTGATAAAACCAAAAGCTTAGAGTTAAGAGTGAGCTCATGCTGGGCGGGTGGTGTTTGCCTGTGATCTCGGTGGTGCATGAGAGACTTGAGGCCAGAGGATCTCAAGATGGAAACCATTCTGGGTTACATAGTGAGTTCAAGGCCATCCTCAACTATAAAGTGAGGTCCTATCTCCATCAGAAAAGAAAAGAAAAAAAATAATGAGCCCAATACACTCAGACCATGAGGCGGCTTTCTGGCTGAATTGGAGCTAAGTTCAGTATACCAGGCCCTCCTGGGTGCTGGGAGGTAAGTAAGGTGTATTCCTTTTTTTTTTTTTGTCTTTTTGAGACAGTGTCTCACTATGCAGTTTAGGCTGGCCTTAAGCTTACTTTGTAGCTCAGGCTGGTCTTGAACTCAACAATCCTCCTGCCTCAGCCTCTCAAGTGCTGTGCCACCATGCCCGGCTAGTAAGGTATACTCTTTGCCCTGCAAATCTGATGGTAGCCAGGGCAACAGACACACAAATAGATGATCTCAGGGCAGTGGTAAGAGCTCTGCTGACTGTAAGTATAGGGTGCAGAGGGAGCAGAAGGTATTAAAGGTGGGTTAGCGGCAGGCTTAGCAGTTGAGAGGAAGAAGGTTCTTTTAAATTTTTATTAGTATGTTTGCAGTTCATGATGATGACATTCATTGTGAGGACTTGGTGCATGTATGTCTTACTTTTCTCGTTGCTGAGCCAAATGCCCAGCATCCTCGAGTTAAAGCTCATGTTTGTAGAGGTTTCAGTCCATGGCTTTCTGGCTCCAAGGCAGAGTGGTCCGGCAGAGGGCATTGCAGATGAGAGACAGTCCATGGCAAAGCAGGGCAGGCAGAAGACAGCAGAATAGCAGCTGCAGCCACCAAGCCTGCCTGTGGATTTCACCCAGGTTAAGCATCCCTTGGGCAGTGCCACCCACATCCAGGGTAGAGTACCTTTAATCCCAACACACATACTCTAGATCCAGCTACCTCTGAAAAACCCTGCCTGTGACTGCATGTAGCTTTGGGAGGACATGTAGGTACAAGCCATAATGACGTGCATAACACATCTTAATTATTTTTATACCCCCCTCCCCCCATCTCTTGGTCTATTCTAAAAGTCAGAATAGCATGAACAAAGACATGTTCTATGTGCTTTTGTTGAAAGCAGGTTTTTTTCCTGGGTCTGAAATATGCCAGGGAAAATTTCACAGAGGGGGTTTTGTGTGTGTGTGTGTGTTTGTGTACACCCAGAGCAACAGGAGGGAAACAGTATAGTATTTTAGGAATGATGACCAAGCAGGACTAATGAGAGTCAAACAAAAACACTGTGGAAGAAGCTGGCAAACTTTTCTGCACAGGGCCAGACAGTAAAACTTGTAGGTTTCCTGAGCTGGGCTCCTTCTCTGGTGCCACCCCTCAACCCTGTGGTTGTAGTGTGAAGGCAGCTGAGGAAGCAGATGGGCGTGGCAGCCTTCCAATAAAGCTTTTATTTATGGACCCAGAAATTTGAATTTCTTGTGATTCCCCCCCTATCACCTAAGAGTCTTCTTTGGATTTCCCTCCCACACTTCTGAAGTTGTGAAAACATTTTTTGCTTAGAAGATTGGATTTAGCCTCTTGTTTAGGGTTTGCCCAGCCCAAGGCAGTTGGTACTAATTCATGGGTGATGCAATAAGAGAGTGGACTGGAGGTTGACAGTGGGGTGCTGACAATGCCAGGGACATTTGGCAAAGAGGACCAGATTAGATGCAGGTGATAAAGGGAGGGCCTTGACCCCCTTCTTCATGCTACCCTGCCTCGCAGACCTTGTGCTTTTTGCAGTCCCCAAGGCAAGCCAAGAGATTTCAGGAAACAATCCACTTAATAGCTCCAGGGTCGAGCTGAGAAGCCAGAGGTGCCAGGGCCTCAGAGTTTACAGTTCACCTTGGGAGTGAAGATAAATGATAAAAGAGCAGCTAGTGAACACCGGAAAAGATAATGTGGTGCAAAATGTGTGAACAGTCTGCTATCCAAAAGGTGGTGCCTGCTGCCCCCTGCTTTCTGTGTTAGTTTCCCCTTTGCTCCAGGCACAACCTTGCCTGAAGGCCTTTGCACAGACCCACCCCTGTCTGAACCACCCTTCCCTCTTCCTGGGCCTTAGCCCCTGTGGTAGTATCTTCTGCCACTCACTTTGAAGTCTCCAAGGAAAGCAGTGGCCTAGTGTTCACCTAGAGTCCCAGATATTTGAGAGACTGAAGCAGGAATTTGGTTGAGTCCAGGAGCTGGGGCCACCCTGGCATACAGAGTCCTTGGAGTCCTTTACCTTGCTTTGCTTTTTCTATTTTTCTGGAGCACCCACCACCTGCCAGCATGCCTTAGGCTCTCCCTGGGTTTATTGAGAGGCATGGGAGCCAGGGCTCTGCAGCCAGGGTATGCCTGTGTTCTTAGTCTGGGCCACACCATTGACTACATGTTAGTTGTAGATTATTGGATTGTTGCATGGATTATTTAACCTCTCCTTGATTTCTACATTTGTAAGAATAATACCTAACTTAGAATTTTTATGTGCATTAAAATTTATTAATATTTATTAAATACTTGACATAACATCTGACACAGAATAAGTGCTATATAAATGTGATAAAAACACAACCACCCCTTTTCCCCCAGTTTTGGGGGTTGAATCCAAAGCTTTCCTATTGAGCTATATCCCTGACCCTTTTTTTTTTTCCCCTTTTTATTTTTTAACTTTTTTTCCTGTGTAATTTAGGTTGACCTTAACTTTACAATGTGGCCAAGGATGGCCTTGAACTCTGCTGATATTCCTACCTCAGTTTCCCTGGTGCTGGGATTGCAAGAGGGCACCACCACACTTGGGTTTGTTTTTTTCGGAGATGATCTTGCTGTGTATTCCAGGTTGGCCTAAAACTTGGAGATCTTCCTGCCTCAGCCTCTCTTGGGTGCTGGGATTATAGGAGTGTGCCACCTCTCTTGGTCATCTTTTTATTTTGAAACAGGTTCTCACTAAATTTCTGAGTCCCCAAGGCTGGGTAAAACTTGCAATTCTATCTCAGCCTCCCAGAGTGGTAGAATTAGAGATATGTGCCAGTACACCCAGCTAAATACAGCTGTTACTTTATTCCCTCTGAGATGGAAGCTTTGTGAGGTCAGACAACATCATCTGTTCTGCTTTCTGCAGATCCTTGCCATGTAGGACAGGCATGAAGGCTGAGCTGTCTTGGAAAAGCAGGCAGGGAACTGTGGAGTATGGGGAGGCTTTGGTGCCTAAGTCCACCTGGGTCCCCTACACTGGCTTAGTGGCCGTGCCTTGGTCTCTCCAGTTCCAGGCTACCGCCTTTCTACCTGATAGATAGGCAGCAGGGAAGGCAGGAGGGAAGCATGGACAGTCAGGCGCTGAGCACAGTGTCGCCAGCCTGGCTGGTGGCAGATGGTCCGTGCGTGTTCTTTTCCTTCCGCAGCAGCCCTGGAAGAAGTGAGTCAGGACTGGCTCAGGGCAGCAGAGGAAGTGGGCTGGCGGGGAGGAGCTGGGAAATCCTGAGTCCAGGTAATGGGAGAAGGACAAGTGAGTGAGGAGCGAGGTGGGCCCCGCCCCACCTACCCAGCTGCTAGGGTCACTCCTAAGCTGCTGCTCATGGTGGGAGGAGGGTTGGACTTTTTTGGGGGAGGGATGAGTTTATTTTGTTGTGACTATAGAAAAGCTGAAGTCTAATTCTGGAACTCGTGTTTAGGCTTTTTTATTAAAGAGTCAATTTAATTTTATTAAATTGTTTGCGTTTTGCCCATTCACTTTATGTTTTGTTCTTTTAATTCTTTTCCTTGGCACTGTTTGTAAGTTAGATACCATATTGTACTCCTGGACTTATTAATTCTTCAGTATTTATTTCCTGAGAATGTGAATATTCTTAGATTTTACTAGAGCACCTTAGTAATTTATTTTTATTACATTTTTGTGCTGCTGGGATGGAACCCAGGGCCTCAGATATACTTGGTAAGTGCTGGAGCATAGGAGGTTCTTACCCAGGTGGAGGCATGGTGGGAGGCCCATGCAGGATGAGATGTTGCCAGGAGTTGAAGGGTGTGGACCCAGAAGACCTGGCTGGGCTCCTGGGTAGATACAGCTTGGGCCAGGATAAGGGAAAGAGAGGAAAGGGACTCATACACCATTCGGAGCCTGCCGCCTTATGAAGGGGGCAGTATCTGAAGTCCAAAAAGCAGATCCAGCTTTAGTTTCTGCTTGGGAACATGCAACATTCTCTCCCTCTTTTGTTCACAATACTGTCTGTGGAGTTTAACAGAGAAAGAAGGTTGTCTTACAGCTCCTGAGAAATAATCTATTGCAAGACACAGAAATTTTCAGACAACTGTTCTGTAATCTCAAAAAAAATTCAGATATTAATGAAATAAGCAAGCCATTGGAACAGATATCCATTGTGGAAATACAAAAAAAATTACGTGACCCCGTGAGATAAAGTGATGTAACGTTTTACCAAAGTCCAGCATCTCTCCCTGGATTCTTAGAGCAGGGATGGGATGTGGTTATGTTTGTCTGAGGCTTAAACATCAAAGGACACTAAAGCGATTGATGTCCGGGTAGACTTTAGGTCTCACCATGAAGATACCAGATGGTCCTGGGTTATGGTGCTGCTGCCTGTAATCTCAGCCACTTGGGGGATGAGGCAGGAAGATTACAAGTTAAAGCCAGTCTGGACAATGAAGCCAGATCCTGTCTCAGTCAGCATAGTGCGAGCCTCAGCCCTGATCAGTCAGGATAGTAAGGGAGAAGCAGAGAAGAGAGGAGCTGCTGTGAAAGTCACAGTGACTGACAATGATGGGAAGCATTGGAAAATATTGTTTTCTAAGGGAAAACAATATTGTTCATGAGTAGGGAGGACAGTCAGCATGGGGCCGCAGGGTGGTTTATAGAGAGGCGGGGAGGTGCACAGACCAAGGAAGGGAGAATAAAGGGAGGGTAGCAGGAGCAGTGTAAGCAATATAAAAAGAAACAGAACCGCAAACCCACAGTGAGAGAAAGGGAGCCCTGGAGAGCAGGCCCACCCTGCATGCTGTCCTCACCAGCTCGGGTCCCCCTGGAGCCTGGAGGTCCTTGTTGGCTTCTGTTCTTCCCGCTCAGGAGTCAGAACACATGAACTTTAGGGAGCATCCTATGAATAATGCCACCAGGGTACCACTCCAGGTCAGACTGTTGAAGCCTTTCAGTTTCCATTTTCCAGCTGCCTGAATGTTTTTATGGATGGAGTACCAAATGTATCCTATTTGAGCTTATGCTAAACATTTAAATAAGACCTCCTTTCTTTTCCTTTAAAAAAAAAAAATATCTATATATCTATATATCTATATATCTATATATCTATATATAGAGATATATAGATATATAGATATATACACACACAATTGTATGGGAAGATTGTGCTTTTCTTTTTTTTTTTTTTTGTCTTTTTGAGACAGGGTCTCGCTATGCAGTTCAGGCTGGCTTTAAGCTCACTTTGTAGCTCAGGCTGGTCTCGAACTCACAACAATCCTCCTGCCTCAGCCTCCCGAGTGCTGGGATTACAGGCATGCGCCACCACGCCCGGCTCTGTGCTTTTCTTTCTAGCACTCAGAATTTACCTTTTCTTTTTTTGAGACATGGTCTTGTTAAGTTACTAAAGACAAGGGTCATGGTCATGACCAGAACTCATGCTTTCCTCATTCTTGTGGTACCACATGAATGCTGTTGTGTCTGCAGTGGAATTCTGTGTGACAGTGCTGTGTCTTGACAGCTGTGCCTATTCAGAGGTGGCAAGTTGGTGGCTTGACATCAACCTTAGTGGGGCGCTTATACATGGTGGTGAACCTATAGCACACATGCCACCATGCTGTGCTGCTTGAGTTATTGAAAGCTCCAAGAAGTTTGCCATTTCTGGTTTCTACTGTGGAACCCAGTTCACTGTTCATTTTCTAAGAAAGTAAGGGACTAAGGGTTGTCATTGCAACATATACTTCCTGTGTTTTGCCTGGAGCCACTTTACAGAGAGGATATAAGGGGAAGGCTGAGCTCAGCAGGAACCAGAGAGCCTGCTACAGGTGGAACAGCATCTGGGTGAGGATGGGAGGAGCCCACGGGCTGGAGGGACACAGACATCTGGTCACTGCAGCATAATGATGAGAGGGAAGGACAAAAAGAGTGTTTGTTGTGGCAGGTCAGTGAGATTCACAGTTAGAACCCAGGGTTTCTGCCTTGGATACTTGCTTGTTACAGACACTTTGACTGCATGCATGTGCCTGGGTGTGTTTGGAGTCAATACTTAAGTTCAATGTTTAAGAAGTGTCTACTTACCATGTGGAGGACATTGCTAATGATTTTTAAGGAGCTACGCTTGAGTACATTGCCCTTGCCCACTAAGAAACCAGTGCATGGTGGGGAGCCAGCTACTGACAGAGCCAGCAGTGATGCAGGGTAACCAGCTTGAACAAAATAACTGTGGAAGGAGCCATTCTGACCTGGGAGGTTGCATGCACAAGCCAGTGCAGGGCCATTGTTTGCAGTAATTTACTTAGCCTGGTGGTCTAAGCGCCTGCCTGGCAAGTGCAAGGTCCTGAGTTTGATCCCCTAGTACTATATGCCATGCTGGCTGGGCGTAGTGGTGCACACTTGTAATCCCAGAGCTGAGAAGGCTGAGACAGGAGGTTCACTATGAGTCTGAACTGTGTAGCGAGACCCTTTATCAAAAGAATAAAAATTTTAAAAAGTATAAAGAAAAACATTTGCTTAGGGGGTCCCAGAAGACTCTCCCACCACTGCCTCAAGGCTCTTGCTGTGGTCTCTCAATTTCACCATTTCATTTACTGCCCTAAAGATTTTTTCTGGGGGAGGGGCAGGGTTAGTCTTTTAACTCACTATGTAGCCCAGGCTCCCATTGAACTCACAGCAATCCTCCTGCCTCAGCCTCCTGAGTTCTGGGATTATAGGGGTACACTTGGCTGCTTGAAGTATTCTGTGGTTGCTTGAGTGCTAATTCTTCCTGGAGCCAGACTGTTTAGAAAGGAACCAATCCATACCTTTTTTTCTGTTCCTCCAGAGCTGGGCTCACAGCACTTTTAGAAATGATACCTTCTGGAACAGATGCTACTTCTCCCCCACACACCAGAAGGTTCACATCACGTTGAGAAGAGACTGGGCAGAAAAGATGCCTAATATGGGGGGGGGTGCATTCTGCCCTCGGAGAAGTGCTGGAGCGAGGCCCAGCTTAGTGGGGACATGGCAGGATTTGCCCGGGGGGTGGTGGGAAATTCCTCTGACAGAATCATCAGTAAAATTATTTTTACTCAATACTTATTTTTACTTTACCAACATTTACTGAGTACCATGTTGCTGGTAAGAATTCAGATACTTGAGACATCAGTTTTTTTTAAGTAGCTTTATTATATAAGTTGTATACAGTGCAATTCATTCATTTGATGGTTTTAGTATTTTCAGTCATTGCAACAGCCAATTTTAGAGTTTTTATGACCCCCCAAAACACACACACACACATGCACACACACACACACACACACACACACACACACACACACACAAATAAAATAAAATAAAATAAAATAAAATAAAATAAAATAAAATAAAATAAAATAACCAAGCCCCGTACTAGTCATTCTTGCCACTTCCTGGCACAGTTCTGGAAGTCCTCCTTTGTGGGTGTTGTTACAAGATGGATCGAGGTAAAAATCCAGTGAACTTTGCTGCCCTATGTCATTCAGCAGAAAAGAAAGCCCATGAAACTCCGGCCGCGAGCCCTTACCCACGAGCCT
This sequence comes from Ctenomys sociabilis, assembly GCA_004027165.1. Classification (NCBI taxonomy): domain Eukaryota; kingdom Metazoa; phylum Chordata; class Mammalia; order Rodentia; family Ctenomyidae; genus Ctenomys; species Ctenomys sociabilis. The sequence goes on along the minus strand of PVKA01015596.1, from coordinate 6,402 downwards.
GGCGCTGTGTGTTTTCTGACTCCCCCAAAGTCAAAATTACCGAAATTTTTAAAGGGAAATGTTTTATTTTATTTATTTGTTTTAAAATTACACCTAGTATGGTATTTCCTTTTATTCTTTGGGTTGTCTTTTTCACTTTCTTTTTGTTTATGTTCTTATGTATGTTTTTAATAATCATTTGTAACACATCATAACTTTAATACTCGGCACTTAGTTGGGAGACTGTATTAGCTTCTATATACAAGCAGAGATTTAAAAGCTCTTTAAAATATTCTATTTACCACACCTCTGACTAAACCAAATCAAACCAGGCATAAATTGATGACTACGAAACATGCTACCTAGGACCAGCTAGAGGTTAGATCTGAGTGTACCAGGTCATATTCAGGCACAGGCCAGGAAAGTTTAGCATGCTTGCTGCTGCTTATTGAAATCTTCATTTTCTCATGTCACCTAGTGAGACTGTCTTTTATTCACTCTGATAAATTACATGGGATTCAAGCCAGGCGTGGTGGTGCATACCTGTAATCCCAGCACTCAGGAGGCTGAGGCAGTAGGATTGTTGTGAGTTCGAGACCAGCCTGAGCTACAAAGTGAGCTTAAGGCCAGCCAGAACTGCATAGTGAGACTCTGTCTCAAAAAGAC
>PVKA01015595.1:18674-49789 GCA_004027165.1 Ctenomys sociabilis | reverse complement strand
TTTTCATTTATTTTTATTTTACTAAAATACAAATGTCAATCAGACAGTTTCAAAACACCTTAACCATACAGAGTCAATGAATTAATACATTGCAAACTGTTTTCATAACGTTTTGGTATTGTACAAGGTGCATACATGATATTATATTTACAGGTTTTTTTATAGCTGAATTATATCAAAAATTCAATAATTATTTACCAAAACATTTATTTTATCTTATCTATGGACCATTCATGGGGCTGTTTCCACGTATTAACGAATTTTCATTATGAATTTATCTATAACTGCAGAGTAGGTATTATTTTTATCATTTCACAGATAAAGGCTCAACGATATTACCTGGCCTACAAAATACAGCATATCTAGTAAAAACTTCAAGATTCGAAAAATGCAAAAAAAAAGTCTTTTCATAACATGTCTCAAACAATTGCAAGAAATTGGTGAATAGTCTCCCTCAACGTAAAAAATGTACCCATAAACACATTGTTGTTTTTCTTTTTTTGTTATTTTCTTTATTTTTTTGCAGAACCGGGGAATGAACTCAGGCCACTGTGCTTGCGAGGCAAGCGCTTATTCTACTGAGCCATCTTCCCGACCCCACATAGTTGTTTTTTAAGAACGTGGGGCCACAGTGTACAGGCTATTCTGCAACTCGGCTTTTTCCTCCAAGCAGCATCCTACTTATCTGGCCATGCAGTTAGTCAGTTCTACTAATGAATGCGGCGTGTTTGAGGAGTTGAGGCTTTGCGATGACACAACTGGCCGGTGATTTCACTTTGTCAGCGAGGACACCAGTTACCCACTTTTGTAAAAGAGGACAGGGGCAAAGCGTTCCCATGACGTGATAATGCCAATAAGCAGGGCATCCCCCTCATCCAGACCCTGCGACTTCCCCAAGCCCTCTGAGTTACTCAGGGTAGGAAGCGGCCGTCAGCTACCAGCCGCGCAGCCTCTAGCGGGAGCCCGCGAACCCCTTTGGAGAGGTGGGGGTGGGGTGGGGGAATGACGTCAAGGGTACCGAGCGGCCAGTGGTGAAGCGAGGGGGGCGGGACATCAGCTGAGGGACGGGGCTACAGGAGCGCGGCGCCCGAGGCGTGCTGACCGGTAGGCTGGCCGTGGGCGTGACGTCTCCCGGCGCCTGCGTCAGGCTCCGCCCCTACCCGCCCAGGTCTCGTCCTTCATCCCCGGCCGCCTTGGCGCCTCAAGCCGCAGGCGCAGCGATGGCGGAGGCTGTGGAGCGCACGGATGAGCTAGTTCGCGAGTACTTGCTCTTCCGTGGCTTCACGCACACGCTGCGGCAGCTGGACGCCGAGATCAAGGCGGACCGGGAGAAGGGGTTCCGGGTGAGGGGTCGTGCGGGCGCGGGCTGAGACGACTGGGGGCGGGCCCCTTCCCGTCCCCTCCCCCTCCCGGCGCTGCCTCAGGGTCGGGGCAGCGCTGTCACCGCGCGTAGGCCTGCACTTGACTGCGAGGATCTTAGGGACGACTTGGACGTGACTGCTTGGAGTTGCCCAGAGAGGCTGGAGCTCTGGGGTCCATTCGCCCTGTCCATGTCCAAACACCCTTCTCCATCCCACGTCCAGCAGATGCTGGGCGTGGCTAGCGGGCGGCCAGGTTTAGGAGCCAAGGATGGACAGATGATTTGTGCAAGCCACATGTCAAAGGTTGGCTCTGCGACAGTGGTAACCAGGAGGTCTGCAGCCCCCAAAGGTTTGTCAGGGACTCGCTCATATTTTTGCTTTTGCAGTTAAGGAAGACTTCATTACATTTTTGAACACAAACTTCCCCCTGCACTGATACAATTTTCCGTTGCGAAGTTCTTGGAATTTCTGAACGTGTCACTTGTATGTCTGTGCGGAATTAAATAGCTGGTGGCTGATGCAGGGGGAGGGAGACTCTACTAAGGTACAAGAGCCCTGGAGGGGAGTTGGGAGTCCAGGGTTTTGCCTTGCAGAAGTTAATAGTTACTTACTATCTCCCCAGGCCCTTGTCTACTTTTAAAATGGGATTGAATTGATGTTGATACCCAGAACTTTTCCTAGGTTGTATCCTGTGGTGAGATTTCTCATCACAAGGAAAGTACTGCTTTGGGTGACGCTGGCCAAATGGGGAATTTTAGTGTCTTGCAAGGAACAGTCTTTTGTATCTCCTGCTGATCCTTGGAATTGTAAAATTGTGGGGCTGGGCAGAGGAGAGACCAAGAAGATTGTGTCATAATCTCTCGCTCTTGTTTTTTTTTTTTAATTGAGAGGCCAGTGTGACCACAAATAATGTGATTTTGTCAAGTTGGTCAGTTTAATCCAAGACCTTGGTCCAGATTTCTTGCTTCCCAGGTCAGAATCTTTTATACACTTAAAAGTCAGTGCTTACCAGACGTATTTATTGTCTGAAAAAAATTATTCATTTATTTATTTTTTGTGGTTCTGGGGATTGAACTCAGGACCTTGCGCTTGCCAGGCAAGTGCTTTGAAAAAAATTTAAAAGCTATTACATTAATGTGTTTGAAAAATTTGTATGTTGCCAGTTTACAAGTTTGGAACACTCCAGGTGCCATACTGAGAGGACAAAGCTGTGGAATAAGAGGGGGAATGTCCCTCTGTCTGTTACCTTCTCCAGTGATGCTTTTTCTTGCCAGGTGGACAAGATTGTGGACCAGCTGCAGCAGCTAATGCAGGTGTATGATTTGGCTGCCCTTCGGGATTATTGGAGCTATCTGGAGCGTAGACTCTTCAGCCGCTTGGAGGATATATATAGACCCACAATCAACAAGCTGAAAACCAGCCTGTTCCGCTTTTATCTTGTCTACACAATCCAGGTGCTTGTCCGTGCAGGAGTTTTGTACCCCTGGTAGGGAGAACTCTTTAATCCAGAGATAGATGCTTCTTGTACACCCTTGGGATGTTTTTGTATCTCACCATGGGAATGAGTGGAATAGCCACAGTGCAAATTATTTGTGACTGTCTTGTTACATTTTGTTTCCTTTTCATCATTTGCAGATCATCTGACTTAACTTCCCATTCCCATTTCCTCTCTTGTTTTAAACATATAAGTATAGGTGGTGTTTTAAGGGATATAAAGACTGGGTAATAAAGACAGTAGGTGACTTGGGTGAATCAGTCACTTAAGCTATTAAACATCAACTAGGGGTCAGTTTTCAGGATGGCATTTTATCATTAGACCTTAGACTACTTAAATTTAAACCCACTAAAGCTTGAAAGCTTGAAATCACAAGGTCCTTGAGAAAGGTTGATGGTTTCTTTCCTATTGTGGAGCTTCTAGAACCTGCTTTGTCACTTACCTGGCAGGTGATATCAAGGCTGTGTGCCATGACGATGCATCTCACCTCTGGACTTCTCTGTTTCTTCCTCCTCCTTGCTGCCTTTTTTGTATCTTGGCAGACAAACAGAAATGACAAGGCGCAGGAGTTCTTTGCAAAGCAGGCCACAGAACTCCAGAACCAGGCCGAGTGGAAGGATTGGTTTGTCCTGCCCTTCCTGCCATCCCCAGACACCAACCCCACCTTTGCTACCTACTTTTCTCGACAGTGGGCTGACACTTTCATTGTGTCCCTGCACAACTTCCTGAGTGTTCTGTTTCAGTGCATGCATATCCTTTGCAGGCATATTTTAGACAACATGATTAGTAACTGCTCAGAGTTAACGATTTCAATGCGGCCATTTCTGTGTCACGTGAGGGGGCTGCAGAAATTGATTATTTTTGGCCAGAGGCTAGAGAGTCATAAATCTTAATTCTGCTGTATTGTGTGCAAAAATAGCTGATGCACACAGGCAGGACTATAACAGCTGTGGGGTGGGGAGGCAGCTACTTGTTGGTGAAACCAGCCAAACTTGAGAGCATCGTTTTTGTGGGGGTCACAAGTCCCGGGGGGATATCACTTGCTTTTGTTGGGATTTAGGAGCAGATGAGACTTCTGGGATTGGAGCTTCCTGCCTGAGCGCTTGGGTTATTCTGTTTGACAGTGACCTCCTTGTTCCTCAACTTGCCAGAAAACAGACCAGCTTTATGATAGTGTGTGTGGGATGTGCATGCGTGTGTACGTGTGTGTGTGTGTGTGTGTGTATACATGCACATTGTGGGGAGATATGAGAGTGAGTGAAAATTGTATAAGAGACTCATGTTGTAGCAAGTATACTATTTTGTCTCAGAAGGCCTGAGATCCTGAGGTGCTTTCTTGCGTCATTGTGCTCTCCAGGCTGGAAATGGCAGCAGAGGACAAGGCAGTCTGCTTTGAATGGGGATGCCTGGTGAGGCACTGATAAATTTGGGTGTTGATAGCCCCACCTGTCAGCTGCCAGTTTGAACTCTGTGAGACTGCTTTCTGAAAAGCTCTTTATGTGTTGTGGATGAGTGGGAATTCTACTCTTGCCAGACTTTCTTGTTACTTACCTTGTCTCTTCCTGTAAGCTGTCAAAAAGCTGGTATGATGGCTATTACATGGCATGTGGACCTCTAGGGCAATTGAAATGGTCACTCAAGATCTTGCAGCTAAGATATTGTCAACCAAACTAAGGCATGCACATTTGGAGTCTGAGGCCCTGTCTACTCTGCTCTCCTGACCAAAGCTGTGTGGGTGATTGGGAAAAGGCCAGCACCCTCAGCTAGAATGTAGGTGTTTCTGAGGTGGTGTGTGGCCATGTAATCTGCACAAAGCTATCTCTCCTCAGTCTAAAACTTGGCTGGAAATATGTTCATTTTTGAGAGGGCAAAACCTAGCACTGATCCTGCTTTCAGGGTTGCTTTCTGCTGAGTGTCTGCCTTGACCTTGCTAAAGCCTAGACTGGCTGTGATGTCCACTGAATACTACTCTTACTGCTGGGGCTTTGGGGGAAAATGCCAGATTTAGATTTGTATCCTCTCCACAGAGATTATTATGTGTCTCTGAGTCTAAAGAAAATAAGGGGGCTGGGGAAATAGCTCAGTGGCTTATGCACCTGCCTAGTAAGCACAAGGAGTTCATTCCCCAGTACTGCCCAAAAAAAGCAAATAATTCTTATCTGGGGCTTGGAGATGGCTCAGTGAAATAAGTGCTTCCCTGGCAAGTGCAGGGGCCTGAGTTCAATCCCTAGTTCCACCAAAAAAAAGAAAAAGAAAAAGAAAAAAAGGTCCTAAAACTGGAGAGAGAACAGTGTATAAAGCTGTGACAAGCCCACAGAGCTTGTCCTCTGTTTCCTGTTTCTTGTGCTGAAGTGCTTGGCTACTCTTGTCAGGAGCTTTCAGATATTCCCAAGCAGGCTTATTCTTTAACTTTGTGCACCAGTTCCTGTGATCCTGAACTTTGATGCAGAGTGCCAGAGAACCAACCAGGTTCAAGAAGAAAATGAGATTCTGCGCCAGAAGGTTTGTGCTGCAGAGGCTTGCTTGTGGGAGAACTTCTGCTATGTGGTGGGAAGTTAAGTCACATGACACTCAAAATCTAATCACACATAGAGCTGAACTGTTCTTTTATTTTTTAATTGGGTATAGGGTCTCACTGCACAGTTTAGACTAATAGTGATCCTTCTATCTCAGCCTGGCCAGCACGGCATGTGATACTGGCGATCAAACTCAGGTCCTTGCACTTGCCAGGCAGGTGCTTAGACCTCTGAGCTATCTCCCTAGCCCCTAAACTGGGGATGAGAGTGAGTCATAGTCAGCATTGAGGGTTTAGGACTGTATTAGCCTCTGACAACCCGAGGTGAGATTCATGTTTTAAACCTAAGCCACTTAATGATTCGAATGAACTTGTTAACGATGATGACTGTATTTTCACATCAGCTTTCTGTCCTCCTGTTTTCATATGTCATTTTTGTCTTCCTGGTCTTTTTCCATATATAACCACATATATAAAGTTTGCAATCCAAGTATAATTTAATTGCTCCTAGTAAGCTACATATTTCTCTCTTTCAATCCATGTTTGCCTTTACATTTTGCCTGAGGAAAAATCATTTTGCCTTGATTTCCTTGTTCTGAAATGAAGATCTCTATCAGTGATATTACTAAGTAAAGAAGCTTAGAAGCTGTATTGATTTTTGAGGTTTCAGATTCTTGGATTTGGGGGGCTTTGTGTATGTTTAGTTTTCTTGAGGCAGAATGTTAGAATGCTATATAATTCATTTAAATTGTTTTTTTTTTTCATGTGAGTTCCAAAGCCTGATTTTATAGATTTCAAAAAGCAAAGTAGGATTGAGCAGGGCTCTTTTTCTCAGTAAATTCAGGAAGAAGCATGTCCAGTGATAAGCAGTGGCTTTGTTACATCACTGTAGCCAGGGCCAGAAGGCACTCTTTGTTTTTTCTCTGAGGCACAATGAACAGAAATGCGAAGGACACCTTAGTGCTGAGGGGAAATGGGCTTGGATGTGGTGGCTAGAAGTCTTGTTTGGCAGAGGGTTGGGTCAGATCATTGGCTAACTCAGCTCTGCCCTATGCAGCTTTTTGCCTTGCAAGCTGAAATTCATCGGCTGAAGAAAGAAGAACAGCAGCCTGAAGGGGAAGAGGCCTTGGTCCAGCACAAATTGCCGCCTTATGTCTCCAGCATGGACCGCCTGGGAGATTCTGAGCTGTGAGTTTCTGTGAGGGCCCTGCTATGGGAAGGTGGCTCGCTCCCCTCCTCTGTCCTCTGTCCTTTTAATGTCCCTCTGACCATGTCTTACCTGTAGCCTTTGTGCCTTTTGGGGAGTACTGCCAAAGAGCCCCTGGCCTGCCTCATTTTAATTCAGTTTTGAGTGAGGTCCCTGTGGCCACCACAGTCAAGCTTGTTGCTCTTAACCTGTTCGGCCAGGACCTTGCACATGTGGATTGGTACAAGCTAGTCACCATGGGAAGGTTTCATGTATTGGAAGAGGTGTTTTAGTATGCCAGGATTGGCATAGTGTTTAAAGAAGTAGGCAGAAAGTAGAGAGAGGTATTTGATTTTAAGAAGCACCCAGGCAAGCCTGGGTTGCAGCTCAGCAGTCGAGTACTTGCCTAGCGTGTGAGAGGCCCTGGATATTTAGCACTGGGAAACAAAACAAACAGAAAACCCAAAATACAGTTAACATGGAAGCCCAGAGGGTAACAATATCAATAACAGCAGTTGGAGAACCAGCAGTTTTGAAGAGCCAGTGGCATAGTCAGGTGACATGGGGTGAGGCAGGGTGCAAACCTGGCATAGCCAAGTATTGCACATATGAAGTGGCTCCAGTTCCTTAGCCAGCCCCATCCAGTGGAAATAAAATGTACCTGCCAGTGACGGTCATTTAAAGTTTTTTTTTTAGTCTTGTTAAAAAAGTAAAACAAAGTTTTAATTATATACTTATTGAACTTAGTATATCCAAAGTATTTCAACATGTTCTATGCCTCTAACAGGCTGAGCCTTGGGATTCTGGTGTGTCTTATATTCCCAGCATGTCTCAATTGGGACTGACCACACTTCAGGTCTCCAGTAGCCCATGCTGCCGTTGGCTGTAACACAGTACAATTCTGAGAACTCCTGGGGCCCTCGAAGAAGAGCCACAGACTTTACGGTTAGGCTAGATAAACTGCTGGTCCTCTTTGTACATGAAGTGGTGCGAAGCGTAAAGTCCTTCCAGCCTGGGCTGCAGAATCTAAGGGGCCCCTACGACCCTCCGAAGCTCAGGAGCTCTGTGTTCTCAGACTCTCTTTATCCCCTCCAGTGCCGTGACCCTGTCTTGTGTCCCCTGCCCAGTGCCATGGTGTGCAGCCAGAGGACTGCCTCCCTCTCCCAGTCACCACGAGTAGGCTTCCTGTCCTCACTGCTGCCTCAGAGTAAGAAGAGCCCCTCGAGGTTGTCACCTGCCCAAGGACCCCCTCCAGCTCAGAGCTCCTCTAAGAAAGAGCCCTTCAGCAGTCAGGTAAGCACCGGTCATACCGGTGACAACACTAAGTGTTGTCAAGAAGCTTGTGACCTCAGATTGCCAGTTGTGCTTCTGGGCCTCTCTGTCAAGTGTAGGCTTGTGTGACTTCCTCTGGGACCAAGTTGTCAGATGTGCTGTGAAATCCTGAATTTACTTCTCTTTTCCTTTCTTTCTTATTCCCTGCCTTTCCTCTCACAGACTAATGGTAGCTCTGTGGGATGAGAATAGAGATAAGACTAAGGTTGGAGCAAGTGGGAGAACAATGAGGAAGACTCACCTGGTATACTCACTTCCATCCTCGCTTCAGGTGGCCACTGCGGGGCATTGTGTTGTGACAGTGGGCAGAGAAGGGATGTGCTGTCCTCAGCTTGGCCGCCTAGGCCCCTCTGGCTGCTGTTGTCTGATCCTGCCTGTATCAGTGGTTGGGTGGGTAGTCAGTGAGCAGAAGTAGGCTTTGATGGGCTCTTCCCCGTTTCTCATAATTTCCTCTGCACTCAGGGTTTGTGACTGTTCAGGTGGCTCAAGTATGAGTTGAGGCAGTGCTGAAATTTTGATTTAATTTTTGTTAAACTAGTGTTTGGCTAAAGAGTAAATTGAGAGTTACCTCTGATTGCCTGTATTTTACCAACAAGCTGGTATTTGCTGATTTTGCAAAGCATTTTCTGTATTTTTCACTTTTCTAGCATATTGCAAGAGAAGTTCTTTGATGTTAGCTTATGTGCAAACCAGCCAATAATTCACTGAGTGTTTTTTTTTTTTTTAACAGAACTTGTCAGAACTCGTTGCTTTCAGGATGCCTGCCTGGTTGCCAGAGTGAAAGCATAATAGATTAAGAGTTAGACTTCGTTGCATGGGTGGGGGCTCTGCTCTTACAGTGAGTGTACTTTTACTAAGCACTGATAAAGTCAGTGGTCATGCTTCATTCCTTCTCCACCCCCCTTGGCTGGAGCTGCAGGTGGCGTGGCAGTTTAGGGCAGCTGTTGGTTTAGAGTGGCTGGGTTGGAGATCCTGCACATGACACTGGATAAGACAGAACTTGGGCTGTGGAGTCAGGTGACATGATTTACCTTCAGCCCTGGCTCCATGTGTATCATCAGTACTCAGACTGCTGAACTCACCCCAATTTGCCTGGACTAATGATAGTGTTGACTCCCTAGTTGGGCAGTAGTTGTGTCAGTGGAAGAAGAGCTTTTGGTATCTGCAGTGGCTGGCAGAGTCTAAGCACTGAGTCAGTTTAGTAGTAGGCCTTGTGTTCCTGAAGGTCCTGGCTGACTTGGATTTCTGAGTGAGTTCTTTAGACTTCAGGCACCACCTGTGTGCTTGATTGTCACCTTGGCCTCCCTGAGGGTAAAGTGGCTGAAAATCAATTGCAGTTATTTCCACAAATGTCTGGTTTTTTTTTGTTTTTTGTTTTTCTTGTCTTTTTGAGACAAGGTCTCACTATGCAGTCCAGGCTGGCCTTAAGTTCACTTTGTAGCTTAGGCTGGTCTCGAACTCACAACAATCCTCCTGCCTCAGCCTCCTAAGTGCTGGGATTACAGGCCTGTGCCACCACGCCCGGCTAAATGTCTGTTTTCTTGGAGGGGTATTTTGGTTTTTTGTTTTTCTGAGTGGCTTAGTCCACCCTGGGGGCAGGTTTGGCATGGCATGTGGTGCTGGGGATCAACTGTGGTCCCTGCACGCTTGCCTAAGCAGGCTGGTTAGTCCTCTGAGATATCATACTGTTCCTAGATGGGTGTTTTTTGAGCTAAGATCTCGCTATGTAGTTCAGACTAGCCTTGAACTGATGTTGGTCAATCTCCCTGCCTTAGCCTCTGGAGTGCTGGGATTATAGATGTGAGTTACCAGGTCCAGCTATAAGTGTTTTTGTGAAAATCTTTGAAAGTAGAATTTTAGGTGTTTAGAATATTGCCAACAAAGTCTTACTGTTTGCTTTCTGGCTCTTTCTCATGAGCAGCATTTTGTTTTGGTAGCTAGAGCTAAGAGTGTTGAGCCCCTTGAACTAAGCTTTATACTGTGGAGTCCAGTTTCACTAATTAAGCTGGAGGCCGACACGGACACAGCTTCTTTGAGGTTAAGCCTGTGGTAACACCCTTTCTGTTTCAGGAACTGTGTGGCTCATGGTATTATTTCTCTTTTGTAAAAATACATGGTGAGATTGAAATGGCCTGTGAAGTTTTGTGCAGTTTACCGCCAAACTATGAGGGTAAAACGATAATTGTGACAAAGCATTTCTTATTTTGCCCCAAAATATAATCAAAGGTTGGGTCACTGTGTGGTAGGTTAACAGCACAACCTGAGTTTCTGAATGGAGACCACAGGTGTCTGCAGTCTGTAAAACCCATTGGTCAAATCACTTGATTTTTTTATTAATGGTGGATTGTTTAAACACTGATGTTTAACTTCAGTGATAACTAATAAATCTGAGGTTCAGGAAATGGCAGAAGTTGAGAGTTGGAGGGAGGCTTTAATTCCCTTCAGCTTGCCTTCCTTCTCTGCTCGGTTGCCTCCTGTGATGTGGAACTACCTGCTTGTTCCAGTGGAAAATACGCTGGTTAAAAAGGCATTAGCAGAAACCTCTTTGTAACTTTTACTCAGCGGTCTCAGCTTGTCCCTCTGGAGCTACATGGGATGAGGCATCTTGCCTGAAGTAACCCTTCTCGTCTTTCGTCGTGAAGCTCTCCACTCATCCCTCTCTATAGCATACTTTTAAGACCTGTCACCATCCTGGGCCCCCTCCTCTAGGGGCACATTCTAACATTTCAACCCCTTATTACATCTCATGCCCAAAGTTGAGCATACAGTTTTGCCAAACATCTGATTGATATTATATGCCTTTGAGCTAACTCAATATGGCATGAGAACGGCTTCTAAATAAGCTGTATTGCTTTGTTGGTGCACATTAAGCATTGGGTCTTTTTTTGCTCCATTACTACACCAGAGCTCTTCTTTCTTTGTTTTTGCTGATAAAGAATAATAAACATACAAAGCACCTGTATTTTATTATTAAACTAGCAATACATAAATGATTAGACCTTCCTATCTTAAATATTATTTACTTAGAACATTGTAAATTTCACTTACATCAGCATTGCCTGCTTGCGATGGTTCACTGAAGCTATTTAAGTGTCTATAGCATTATTCTTACAAAATAGGTGGTAAGATACGTACTCCATGCTTTCAGTGTGAATCTGTTGGCAAATAAAAAAAGGAAGTAGCTGTAAAACCCTACTTCCCAAGCTCTTCTGGGATCTCCAGCAGTGATATCACGGCCACGGTGGACTCCGAGGGCTCAGTAGTGGTTGGTCTGCACTCTGCTCCTGTCCTGCCCCCAGCTACATGTCTGCACCTCTCACACCCTGTGAGCTATGGGACCACAGGTGGGAATTACCTTATTACACAGATAACTTTTAATTGGCTGTAATGTAAAGAAAATAAAGCATCCACAAATTTAGGCACTTCTCTTGTTACCAAATTACTCTCCAGCTGTTGTGTTCTCAGAGATTACAAGAGATGTCTTAGGGCTGTTTCCGTGGAGCTGGGTAGCCTGGGGAAAAGGTTGCCCCTGCCCAGTCTTTCTGTCTGCAGGTCTGCACTTGAGCCCTGCCATTTGGGTAGCTTTGTTTTGCCTCTGGTATTGAGATCAGATTACTGGAACTTCCTGTCCCAGTTGTAGGGCTGCCTGGCAAGCTTGGTGAGGCTCTGAAATTGCTCCTGATCTACCCAGGCCACCAAAAACGAATGAGTGTCAACTTATGTCAGTCTCCAGAGGGAGAAGGTCACATGATAAGGATTTTTTTTTTTGGCTGCCTTAAGGGCGGGTCCAGTAAGGCATGGGGAGCTGGGGATCAAACCACTGTCCCCTGCACCTGACTGGGTTTGCCCCAGCAGGTGCTTAAATAACTGAGCTGACCTGCAAGACCCCCACATGATAAATTAGATTACAGTATCTTCTGAACTGTAGGAGTCAGGAAGATTGTGATGACTATAACTTAAGCCACTTAGGTATTAAGTTAAATGATGCCAGTAGGTAAGATTTTTGTAGTTTGCTCTGGCTACATCACAGTAAATGTTTAAGTTGTATGCTTTTAAGTTGTGCCTGGGCACAAATTTACCTTCACCTTCTCATTAAAGTGATGGTGGGAAGCTGTGTTCATTAGCTTTCATTGTATAATTTTTCTTTCATTGTTGTGCACCCTTCTGCAGAGACTACCTCAGTCACAGTGGAAAAGCTCTCTTCCCCTGAAGCAGGGTATAAGAGGTCACACTTGGGTATGTGGCTCACTAGGTATAAACTGTCCTGGTGTTGTAAGGCAATTCTTCATTTATTGTCTTGAGTTTTGTTACCCATTTATAGCTAGCCATGGTGGTACACACCTGTAATCTTAAGCTGAGGCAAGAAGGTCACCATGAATTTGAACTACATAAATGAGATGTGCTCTTACCTCCCCATCTTGCCTCATAACAAAATCCATTTGTATTTTCATTGTGAAAAATACGAGTGGTTCAACCCAGCCTGATAATGTACTGAAAAACTTCCTTACCATCCTGATTTATAAGAAAAGCATTGTGCTTGCCTCTGCACTTCTTTGGGTTGGTTTTTTGCTGTAGCTGGGGAAGTGTTACAAGTGGCTTCTGATCTAGCTAGAGAATTAGAAGTCTCTCTGTACGATTTCGTAGGGCCAGTTGAACCCTGAGTGTTGGAAAGGAAAGAACCCCATTTATCATATGTAGGGAGTGAGGAAAGGAAAGGGCTTCAAATGCTAGCCTGCCTCTGTTACATTTCCTGCCGTTGGTCGCTGAGGCAGCTCCCCATGTTGTCCTCAGAGGACGTTTATGTACCAGGCAATCAATGTGGACATGGCAGCTCTTAGCCTGAGATGTGGCTGTTCTCCTGGGACTCAGAGTATCCTGTGAAGGGGTGGTACATGATGGGAGCCCGACTCTCCAGCCTTGCCTTCACAGCACTCCAACAAACAGGCCTCCCCCTCCCTCCACCTCCCCAAGCGTCTCTTATAGGTGGACACTTACTTCGCTGTGGCTCTTGCCCTCCCAGGACACATGGTTCTAATATTTGGCATGTGCTGTGGGTAATCAGCAGAGGCTTACCAGGTTTGCTTTCTTTATGAATAGCCGGTGTATGTCTCTCTTCTGTTGGTCTCAAGGGAGCAGAAGAAGCCCCAGAAGTAGAACACTTGGTCAGCACGGTGGAGTCTCACCCATAGAGAGCCCTTCCTTGCTCTTCTGGCTCCACACAGAATCCTTATCATTGTTTTTAGATTCTTGTTATCAGGGTGTCTGCTCTTGTGCTTTAGCTTGACTAGAACTTTCTTATAGGTTTGTATTACTCTGTATGAGTTGAACTTATCAGTCATTCATTTAAATCTTCTTCTTAGAGCAGAAAATGACCAGTATTTTATGCATCAGAATCTATTATTCCTCATTCTAATTCCCTTTAAAAATCTCTTTTTAGTGGGTACCTACATCTATAGTCTCAATACTCTGGGAGACTGAGATACAGGGTCACAAGTTTGAGCCCAGCTTGGGCAATTTAGCAACTAAGGGAAACCCTGTCTCCAAGTAGAAAAGGGGGAGGGCAGGGAATGTACCTGAGTGTGAAGGCCCTAGGTTTAATCCCTTACCTCAAAAAACAAAACAGCAAACCCCAAAATCTTTTCTTTTCTCTGGGTATTCTAAGACTTGTTTGTAAAAGTTTTATATCAGTGTGATTATGCCAGATTCTCTGTTTTTCTTTTTTGTTGTTGTTGTTGTTTGTTTGCTTTTTGTACATCCTAAGGGGATCACTTTCCCTGTAAGACTTTCAATCACATGACCACAGCCAACCAGCTTCTCTATAAATCCACAAAAAGCCCAGTGTGGTAGATCAGCTACCATTTCCTTTAGTTTCTGCTAAATGAAATTGTCAACAAAATACTCACCAGATGTGTGCATATACAGATTGAGGAGGTCTAATCTAAACATCTGAAATATAAAGTGTTCTACCATCTGAAACTTTGAGCATCAACATGACATCTCAAGTGAAAAATTCCACAGTATGAAACAGAATTTCTAAAAGTATTGTATAAAGTTATCTTCAGGCTGTGTATATGAATGAGTTTTACATTTAGAGTTTGGTCTCACTCCTTGTGGCCCAGGAAGTTTGTATTTGTAATTCCATGGAAAAGTTATTGGAATTCTAGTGAGCTAATTTCAGTCTACCACTTCTAGTACAACCTAAGGTGAGAATAAAGACACTAAGGCATATTGGCTGAGCCAAGGGGTCCTACATACAGCTGTGATTATGCCTATCCAGAATGAAAACCTTGACTGAGGGCCAAGCCTGTGTTTTATTAATTCATGAAGAAGGGGGGTGGCTTGAGGATAGGTGACTGGGAGAGTATCAGAAAGTACTTGAGTGCTGTGAGCTAGGCTAGGTAGGAGGCCTGAAATCATCTCTGATAATGCAGAGAAAAGGATGTGCAGAAAGAGTAATCTACATAACACAGTTTAGGGTCAGTGCTTTAGCTCTGATGTGTAATCTTTTTTTATTTGGCGGAACCAGGGATTGAACTTAGGCCCTTGGGCTTGCCAGGGAAGCACTTATTCCACCAAGCCATCTCCCTAGCCCCTTCTGATGTACAGTCTTTTATGCCCTGAGAAGTCACAGCATTTTATCTCAGGCTCAATACCAGCCACCATCCTGAGCAAGGCTCCCCATCCTGCCTCAGGTGGCTTCCACATATTTTGTTAGGGCACTGGGGGCGAGGGGGCCCCTTCCCTGTCGTCTTAGTCTTCGCTTCAAAGATTACACATCAGCACTTCAGCTGGACAAGTTGCATTGCGTAAAGCCAACTGAAGGGGTAAGGAAAAGTCCTGGCCAGCCGGGCACACGTTAGTACATGGAAATAGAGCCGGGTTCAGCCAAAATGAAGACAATTGCCCCTCCAGAGACACCCAGGATATCTTTGGTACCTTCAGGATAGCAGAAAAATCCCCCAATCCAGAACTTCTGGTTCGAAGAATCTTGGATAACAGACAAAGGATACTCAAATTACTCCGTGTTTTCTCTTTGTCTTTCTCTCTCTGTCTTTGTCTCTCTCCTGGGGGTGGGGCCTATGCACATGCTTAAGCTTGCCTAAGAGGGTGCTTTAGATTGCTGAGCTGTCACCGGCCCTCCCTCTTTTTTTCACAGTACTGGGGACTGATTTCAGGGCCTTTGCACTGAGCTGCATCCAAGCCCTTTGTAAGAAACACAAAAGTGGAACTTAGCACTCATTCCTTTACTTTTTTTTTTTGGTTCTGAGTCAAAGTTACCCAATCTAGACTCAAACATGTCCTCTTGTCTTGGCCTCCAGAGCTGCTGGGATTATAGAGGTGTATGCTCAATCCAATTTGTAATAGAGTAGGTGTGGAGCATGTTGGGCTCCTCTGTCTAGTGATTCATTTCTTCTGTATTTCATCCTTTATCCATCTGTCCATCCACTTGTATATTTAGTCAGCCACTTAATGAACGTCCCATCAGATAGGGAGCCAGTGTTAGGGACGTAAGGACATATAAGGCAGGGTCACTGTTTGGGATTAGGAGGTGAGCTTCTCACGAATGCAGATATCACTGTTCAGTGACTACACAGGATGACTGACGCCCCCCACTTTTCTCCAGCTGTTGATCCATATGGACATTCTCAGTCAGAGTTGTTATGGATTTGTTAGAAGGTATTTAAAAGTACTTAACATTGTACTTACCCTCTTTAAAATTTTTATTTTTGTCTTACAGTTTCAATTTAATTGAACAGTTATAAGTATAATATAGAAAAACCCCATCGCCTCCATCCATTTGTGTTTTCCCATTCTCTCTTCCCATCAGGAATTTTATGAGAATTCCCGGTTCCCTACAGCCTCAGCAGCATAATCTGTCCAGTTCTAGAACTTCTGCCAATAGGATAGGTAAGAAAGGGTATTTGAGTGCAGATTTATTTATTTATTATTCATCCATTCATTCATTCATTTATGGGAAGGGTCTACAGGGTGTTCAGGGTCTCACTACTATATCAGACTCATAGTAATCTGCCTGATTATAGCCTCCCCAGAGCTGGGAGTACAGGCACCACCATGCCCAGTCTCAATTGCTATCTCAGAGCGCCTTGGGGGTGGGGCTGGCACAGCAGGCCCAGGGATTGAACCCCCGGCCCCCACGCCTGTTTGCAGGTACTTTAATCCACTGAGCTGTTTGGCCAATTTGGCCGACACTTTGAGTGCAGTTTTAATATGTATTTCTCTTGTTATGAGGGAAGTAGTGCGTTTTTTCACTTAAGGTCTATTCTTATGCATTTCATATGAATTCTGTTAGTATCTTCCTATTTCTCAATATAAATGTTTGTTTTTCCCCCTCTCAATTTTTAAGTTTATCATGTATCAAAGATGTTAGGCAGTAGGCATAGTGATGCGTGCCTCCAATCCCAGCCACTCAGGAGGCTGAAACATATTTTGGGTTTGAGTTTAGGCTGGATTATTTACTGAGACCCAATCTCTAAGGAATTCTTTAAGAAGGGTTAGAACTACTCTATGTCTTTTTGGGGATATTTTATAATTTTCTTTATGTAGATTTCACATACTTTAAGTTTTCTGTTACTACTGGCGGATCATATTTTCCTTAGAAATTGTGACTTTCAGCTGGATTTGCATTTAGATCTGCAGAGAAGTTACCTTAGTTACAGTGATGCTGACACACATTAAAGTTTGAGGACATCTGTCTATTCTTAGTACACTGAACACAGGGGCTTCTGAGACTAAGTTTTACCAAGTTCTCCTGTTTCATACCCTGAGGATTGCTTAGTTCCCCGAGTCTCCTTTGCTGTTCCTTTCACTCTCATTTGTGCCCATCATAGGGTCTACTTATGATGTTACCTGGGTTGTTTTTCATTTCTATGACATTTTGCTTACAGGTCACTTTGGCAGGTTGATAAATCTTCTAAGTCTGCATAACAGTTCTAGGATTTTGTGACAGTGTCACTTTGGCAACTGCTATCCACCCAGGAAACCAATCTTCCCAGCACTATGTATCACTGACTGGAGTTCCTGTCCGCTGTGTAGACCCTGCCAGCTCAGAAGAGCTTCTGGAAATACATTTTAGAACTCTTCAGGCTGTGCTTGTTCCCCCCTTGGTCAGGGACATGGGAGGAATGGGTGGGTTTGTGTGTGCGATTGGCACTGGGAACCCCATCCTAGGACAACGCGTGCGGAGCCCTGGCTGCCCTTCACCTCTGTCTTCAGGCTTTTTGACTGCTTGCTGCTCTTGGGGAGAAGATAAGTTTTGGGGTGGAGTGGACACTTTGACACTCATTCTCTGTTGCTCTAGGCTGGGTGGACCTTTCTGCTCTTGGTATGAAAAGGAGCTATAAAATCCAGGTTCTTTCCTGTCCCATTCATCTTACTTAAAATTTCTCGTACTTCCAACAAGGCCTGTTAAGAATTTCTGGTTGTCTAGCAGCCATTTTCAAGAACTTTACTATGGCTAACACTAGTGGCGGTGGCATAGTTGGCCCAGAAAGAGAGATGCGTTGTTTCCTTTCCCTTCACATGGGGATTTGTGCTGCATGAGTGTTTTTTATGTTGCGCACACCAACAGTTATGTGTAAATATTTATGTCAGAAATAGGCCTGGCCGGCCTTGGTCATTACCTAGTAAGTGCCAGGCTTCTCACGCTTCTGGATTGTTCCTGTTAGGTGAAGGAGGCTCTCTGCCTGTGTCCAGGCAAGGCAGAGTAGGCTGAGGGCAAGAACGGGCAGGAGGGAGCCCAGTCTGATAGCAGTTCTACCTGCCCTTGAGCTTCCTGCCCAGGCCACCAGGAGTGCTTGGGAGAAGCCATTCCCTGTGTTTGGTCCCCTCCTGGTCGTCATCACTGCCTGAACGTTCAGGAGCAGAATTCACAGCCTGCTTCTTGTCCATAGGCCACCAAGGGAAAGGAGTTGACAGCTGGGACCAAGGATGGGAAGAGCCTCCTGGGCGGGTCCGGCCCTGGGGAGTTGAGCTGGGCCCAGCAGCGGCAGCGGCGCCTGCAGGACCATGGCAAGGAGCGGAAGGAGCTCTTCTCCACCACCTCCTCCCAGGTATGGGGTGTCCCATAGCTCCCCTGAGTTCTGCTGCTGTGCAGGTGTGGTCTTCCTCACCCTCGCACTTTGGTTTGGGGTATAGTATTTTTTCTGGCAGCATTTCCTTGGGCAAGGCCCTAGAACACCAGACTGGGAAGGCTCAGAGGGGCTGCAGTGGGCTGCTGGACCTGGCCTGCTAGTCCCTCCCAGAATAACCGTGTGTGCTGTACACCACAGGTTTTGGGACTGGGTCCACTCCCTGTGACTTGGTCCCTGCGTATAGGACCCTTTTACCTGTTCTCTGGGTACCTGTGCTGAGAGCCGTGGCCCCGACACCTGTAGCTGCACCTGGGCTAGAGTTCTGGGACTGCTTCCAGTTTTGCCTCCTCCCGGATCGTAGACAGAAGTCAGCAGATGTGCTGGTTCACCCTCTTGGCCACTTACCTCCTTTGGGGGCTTCTTGCCTATTTTAATGGCATTTTTGACAATGAGCTGTTCGTGTGGTAGTAATAGATTTCAGATGCTTGTATCTCAACCCATTTTGCTCTTTGAACTAATCTACCTGCTACCCTGAGGGCCACGTGAGAAACACTGGGACACAGTAGCCAGTTTTCCTGAGCCTGGGCTTGTCTTGAACACAGTAGCTGTGGAGTTGGCACTTTGGGTTTCTGGCTGCACATGATTGTTTGCCTCAGCTCCTCAGGCAGGCATGGTTCCCACTTCCCCAAAAGAGGTGCTACGCATTGTGGGATGTGCTGCAAGGGCCAGGGGAACACTGAACCGGGCTTCACCTCGAGCTCTGCCCTCTGCCACCCTGTGATCTGCAGCAGGATGTCCAGCTCTTGCTTTCTGGAATTTCTACAGCTGTAAATTTCTACACCTTGTAAATAAAAGAGTGCAAATAAAAGCATGACTCATGGATTTGGGAGATGATACATTGAGGAAATCTGTAAACCACTGAGCCCAGCACTGGTGCTCGGGAGGCTCTCACTGAACATGTCCACTACCTTGGGCCAGTCCTGTGTCACAGCCAGGGTGTGTCCTGAGTCTGCAGGCAGTGTGCTCTGGGGTGAGCATAGTGTGGGCCTCAGCCCCAGCTGTGCTCTGGACTCTGACCACCTAGCATCTTCACTTTTGTCCCGTGTGCCAGGACCCTTCCCAGCTAACATGTTGCTGTTTTGCTGGCCTTAGTGTGTAGAAAAGAAGCTGGAAGTCTGTGTCCCAGAAGCTGAGCCCTCCCAGGATCTCCACACGGAGCCAGTGGAGCCTCTCACCCGGGTGCCCGCACCTGGGCCCGAGGGAGCAGGAGGTCGTGCAGAGCAGCCCTTCATCGTGCTGGGGCAGGAGGAGTATGGGGAGCACCACTCGTCCATCATGCACTGCAGGTGGGCCAGGCCGGGTTGGGCAGCAGGGAGACGTGACGTGAAGGTGTAGGCAAGAGTGTGGGGCTGGTAGACGTGGGTGGTCTCAGAAAGACCACAGTCATCCAGGTTGGAGGAGGGCTAGCCTGCACCTGTCTGGTGGCTCGTGTGGGCTGCTGGGCAGTGGTCGGCCTCTGGACTTCCCAGTGTTTCTCTGAGTTATAGGAACGAGTTACCCTCTGTTTTAATTTTCATTATTCTTCAGTGTAAATTGCTTTGTAGGCCAAGGCATGAGTGTTTGTGTGAATGAAAACTTTCAGCTTATAGTCGTCTTTTGAGTGTAAGCCTTTTGGGATTATTGCTGAGTACAATTGGAAACTTGGACGAGTGGTCATCTCAACATTACCTGGAGCAGTCAGTACATTGAGCTCCATAGAGATAGTGCGAGGGCAAGTGAGAGCCAGACAGGCACTGGGCGACTGTACCCAGTCTCTGAGGAAAACAAGTAAACATGGGCAGAAGAGACCTAAGAAGCTGAGAGGCAAGATGTCATCCTATGCATTCTTTGTGCAAACTTGCCGAGAGGAACACAAGAAGCAGCACCCAGGTGCTTCCGTTAACTTCTCAGAGCTTTCTAAGAAGTGCTCAGAGAGGTGGAAGACCATGAAAGGAAAATTTGAAGACGAGGCAAAGGCAGACAAGGGCTAGTTACAAAAGAGAAATGAAAACTTACATTCCTCCTAAAGGAGAAACGAAAAAGAAGTTCAAGGATCCCAGTGCGCCCAAAAGGCCTCCTTCACCCTTTTTTCCTGTTCTGTTCTGGGTATCGCCCAAAAATCAAAGAACATCCTGGCCTCTCCATTGGTGATGTTGCAAAGAAACTTGGAGAAATGTGAAATAATAGTGCAGCAGATGACGAGCAGCCCTACGAGAAGAAGGCTGCTAAGCTGAAGGAGAAGTGAGGACATTGCTGCCCACCGGGCTAAGGGAAAACCTGATGCAGCAAAAAAGGGAGTCGTCCAGGCTGAAAAAAGCAAGAAAAAAAAGAAGAGGAGGAAGATAAGGATAAAAAGGAGGAAGAAGTTGAAGAGGAGGAGGAGGATGAAGAGGAGGATGATGAATAAGTTGGTTCTAGCAGTTTTTTTTTTTTCTTTTCTTGTCTGTAATGCACATAACCCCCCTGTATACAAACTCACTCCTGGGCCGGGAGACGGCTCAGTGGAATAAGCACTTCCCTGGCAAGTGCAAGGTTCCATTAAAAAAAAAAGGAAGTCTGCTTTAAGGGCTGGTGGTATAGCTCAGCGGACTAAGCGCTTGCTTAGGTAAGCGTAGGGACCAGGGTTCGATTCCTGCTTCCGCTTGCCGCGCTGGCCAGCTTTCGGTGCGCTGAGCCGGCGATTGGAGTCCGGGCGTGGTGGCGCGCGCCTGTAATCCCAGCACTAGGGAGGCAGAAAGCAGGAGGATCACTATGAATGTGGGCTGCATAGTGAGACCCTGTGGACAAAAAAAAAAAAAAAAACCTTTGGGGGCAGGGAGATATAGTTCAGTGGAATAAGCATTTCCCTGGCAAGCACAAGGGCCTGAGTTCAATCCTTGATTCCGCTAAAAAAAAAAAAAAAAAAAAAAAAATAGGACAAACTCCTTTTGCAGATTTTTTTTTTTTTGTGGAACTGGGATTGAACTCAGGCCCTTGCGCTTGCTAGGCAAGCTTATTCTACTGAACCATCTACCTGGGTAACACCTTTTGACCTTTTGAAGAAAAAAAAAAATTGAAATGTAAGGCTGTGTAAGATTTGTCTTTAAATTGTATGGTGTCTTTTTTTTTTTTTTTGTATAGTTAGGACACTACTGAATATGTCTTTAGATAACCCTGTCCTGATGGTATTTTCAATAGCCATGTATGGTATGGGGGTTGTAAGTTGGCATGGAAAGTCAAAGCAGTTTCTGGTTGGTGCACAGCACAAATTAGTTATATATGGGGATGGTAGTTTTTCATCTTCGTTGTTTCTGATGCAGCTTATATGAAATAATTGTTGTTCTGTTAACTGAATGCCACTCTGTGATTGCAAAAAAACCCAAAAAACAAAAAAACAGTTGCAACTGTTTTGTTGACATTCTGAATGCTTCTAAGTAAATACAATTTTTTTTTTATTAGTTTAAAAAAAAAAAAAAACATTAGCTGGAGAGGGTGAGGCTGGGCGCCCACACGTCCCTCTCTCTCTTGTGCAGAGTGGATTGCTCAGGGAGGAGAGTCGCCAGCCTCGATGTGGATGGGGTCATCAAAGTGTGGTCCTTCAACCCCATCATGCAGACCAAAGCGTCCTCTATTTCCAAGTCACCGCTGCTCTCCCTGGAATGGGCGACCAAGCGGGATAGGCTGGTGAGTGACACTTGGTCTGTATAGGTGCTTGCTCTGGGTCTCTGGGGCTCTTCACAGGCTGAGCTGAGCTGAGCTGAGCTGAGCTGAGGCCAACGCACCACCTACTTCATCACCGGACTTGGGGACCACACATCCCAGACTGGCTTAACAGGCTCCTGTTTGCAGTGGTGGTGAGGTTATTGTGTTAACAAGAAGTAAAATGAGGGGACCTTCTGCCCTGAGGGCCTGCCCGGCTTCTTGTTCTCTCCTGTGTGTCCCATTGCTTACCACTCTGTCCGCGGGCTCCCTCCTGCTCCTGAGACCCCTCCTGTCTGTGCCCCAGTGGTTGTAGCTTACATTGGGGAGAAAGGATAATTCAGCTTGCGATTACCATGGGTGTGGTGGATCCCAGGGATAGCAGTGTTCTTTTTCCTGGGCTTTTAATACTTGAGATAGGATTTGTATGGTTAAGGAGGTAAAATTGATTTCTTGCTCTTTCTTCTACTGCATTTATCAGGGATTCTACTGTGTAATCCAAAAAGCAAACACTGGCTCACTATAATTTTTGACAACTATAGGATTTATCCTCATGGGACTAGCATCTCAGGGCCTTCCTTGGACCAGGGTCCATTTGCCAAGTAGATGCTGAGTTCAACACTTAGCTAATATTTTTTTATTTTGTGTCTTTTTTTTTTTTTTTTTTTTTTGGCAGAACTGGGGTTTGAACTCAGGCCCTTGAGCTTGTCAGGGAAATGCCTATTCCACTGAGCCATCTCCCCAGCTCCTATTTTGTGTCTTTTTGAGACAGGGTTTTGCTGTGTAGTTCAGGCTGGTCTCAAACTCACACCAGTCCTCCTTCCCTAGCCTCCCCATTTCAGGGATTATAGGCATGTGCCACCATGCCTGTCCTAGGTAATGTTTCTGAAGAAAAGATACCTTCAGGCTGGGCTGCTTCTCGTGACATTTACTATCATCTTTGAAGCTTTTCATTGTACAAATCACAAGTTCTGGAGGCAAGGACAATATTTTCACGTTTTTTCTGGAGGTCTTTATAGAGGCAGAGCCAGAAGTGCTTCCTAAAAAGGCAAATGCTCAGTGACCCAGGCCCCATGATCAGCCAGGGCCTGTACCAGGAGTGAGCAGGAATCTGGATTAGAACAGCTGGTATTCACAGTCAGAAGAGAAGAGGGAAGTGGAGAGTCTTATGTAACCAGCCAGTGTGTTTTCATGTGTTTTGGATGTAGCACATCTCTCCTATTCTTTAGATGCTGCATCATTCTGTTCTCTGTTGCTACAAAGAGACTTGTTTAGCCTACCATTTTGGAAGTTCAAGAGTATGGTGATAACATCTGTCAGGCTCTGGTGAGGGCTCCGTTGGCAGCATCCCAACATGGCGAAGCAATAGCATGGGAGGAGTGTGTGCTGCAGAGAGAGATCCTGGAGCAAAACAGGAAGCCAGAGATGGGATTTAGGAACCAGGCTTGAGAAAACCAGTCAGAGAGTGGATACTGGCTGGCCTTGAACTCACTGTGCAGCCCAGGTTGGCCTCAGACTCTCAGTGATCCACCAGGCCCAGCCCTCTTCTAAGTTTTAAGCGTGGTCTGTTGTGCTCAGATATTCCATCTGCCTGCGTTGGTGCAGGAGTGGCTGACCCTGCAGGCAGCCCAACCTGGCACATCAGAGGGAAGGCCTGGCCCACCCCAGAAGTCCTCCCTGATTGTAGCCTGTGGCTTCTCATTCTAGCTCTTGCTAGGCAGTGGCGTGGGCACAGTGCGGCTCTATGATACAGAAGCCAAGAAGAATCTCTGTGAGATCAATATCCATGATGACATGCCCAGGTGAGCTGAAGCCCTCCCTGCCTGTCACAGTTGAGCTGCTCCGCTGTGGGTGCTCCCGGGTGACTGTCTGACCACAGCCCATGTGTTGCAGAATCCTGTCTCTCGCCTGTAGCCCCAACGGGGCCTCTTTCGTCTGCTCAGCTGCAGCCCCGAGCCTCACCTCGCAGGTGGACTCCTTGGCCCCAGACATCGGCAGCAAAGGCATGAACCAGGTTCCTGGCAAGCTGCTGCTATGGGACACGAAAACCATGAAGCAGCAGGTACAGGCCTTGCCTGGGGCTCCCTGTGGCTGGTGCTCTGTCTGGAGGGCGTGTGCTGCCCTTGCACCTTATATTCTGATAGGTCTCATCTCCTTTCTGCTTTGGTCTCCTTGGCTTTTTGATTTATGAGAAAATTCCAAGTATCAAGTGTTTAACGTAGCACACCCAGTTCAGATGGTGAGCAGCTGAAGGTGGCAACGTTGGGCCATGGCCTCAGAAGTCACGCAGCACCCCCTGGGCCCCATGCAGCTTATGTCCTAGCAGTGGGCCCCTTCTGACTCTGGTACTTTAGAAGTACATGAGTTCCAGCAGTGGCCAGCAGAAGTGAGGGTGCTTATTCACACGCAGTGACCACTGACCCCCCTTGCTGGTTTACGCCAAATAGCAGCAGGTGCTACAGCTATCATTGTATTCCTAGAGTAAGAAATGCCCTTATACCTGTTGAGAAGGAAGTCGTGCTTCTTGTTAAAACTCTTCAGAAGTGCTGTGTTCTTTATGTGGAATGCACTGCTCCCTGCTCCCACTGGTGGTCCTGCCTCATGGGTGGGCTGCTTTGCACATACATAATTTGCATATCTCCCCCACCCCAGGGTCTCAGGCTCACCAGCTGGGTGGCCCTGGGAAGGCTCGGGAGCCAGTGAGGCACATCTTGACCTTTGCTCTGGCCACATCCGCCCCCCGTCCTGGTGTTCCTCATTCGGCACATGTGCCTACTCAGACCCTGGTGTCTTCCCAGACCTGTGCTTCCCTTCTGCTCATGTGAGACAAACGCTCTATAAACAAGCGCTGCTACTGCCACCTCTGAAATGGCTTCCAGTCTGACTGCTGCTTATCCCCTGTGGGACGTGGCCTGGTGCCCCTTGGCAGGGCGCTTGCAGGAGCCCTGGGAGCCTCTGTTCCCTGCTTCTTCGCCACTTTAATTTGATCTTTCTTTAGTATTGATATTTTGGTATTTTTCTCCACTTCTCTTAGCATAATTTGTAACCTTAAGTTTATGTGATTTTAAGGATTGTAATTTAATTTGAATGCATAAAAAATTGAAATTATAAGTATATGGCATAATGAGTAGAAAAGCAGTACAACGAATGCCCGGCCCGCTTTTGCAAAGCTGACAGTTCAGTTTTGGGTGCGCTACTGAGCACAGCCCACATCTTCATTTTTTCTTTTGAGACATGCTTGCGCTGCGCTGCCCAGGCTGGGCTGACACTTGTCATCAGCATCATGAGGTCTCTGCGAGTCTGGCGCCGTAGGCCCATGCTGCCTGCTGAGTCTGGCATTGAGTGCCTGGCTCAAATGTAGAACATTTCGCCATTTTTTTGTGTGTTCTGGTGTGCCCTTCCCAGCCTGGCTCTGTCCCTCTTCCAGGGAGCTGGCGCCTCACATTTTAGAAAGGAGTTTATCACATAAACATATGTTCCCGAACACACAGCTTTTGCCTTCCTGTCTTCTGAATTCATATGATTGGAATCATAGTACAGGTATTTTTCCAGACTTACATGGCTCGATCTCAGCTTCAGCTGACTTTGCTGAAACTGACACACCCCCGCCCAGGAGAACAGCCTGGGCTGCCCTCTCCCCAGCTGCTTTTCACATCGGAGCTATGTTTGCTCAGGACTTTCTGGTTGTTTAAAGTTTTATCTTTTTTTGAAACTCTTGCTCAGGATTTTTTGAGTTTGCTAAAGGAGAGGATTTGTCTTTGTCCAGTTGAGTCCTCTTTTTTTTCCAGTGTTACAGCTCTGTAATAATCTCTTGCCTTCTGGAACTCTAGTCAGGTGATGTTTTAACTGTTGTGTTCCGCTTTTTGTTTCACTTTGCTGTATTCACACCTGTCGCTTCCGCAGCTTGGTCAGTTTCTACTTCTCCCCTCCATTGTATGGGCCTCTGTGTTCATTTCAGTTCCTGCACTTCCTGTTTAATGCATCTGCACCTTCATATACTCTTCCATTTCTCCCGCATTTGCAGTTCCTCTTTTTGTTTTGTGCAATACATCGTTTTGTTCTGCCTGGTAATTCCAGCACCTGGAGTCTCTGGGGGTCTGGTTTTGCTTGCAGCTCTGTGATGGGCAGTTATTCCTGTCTTACTCTCTTGGGTCCTGTCAGTTTTGATTGTGGGCTCACATTTATGGGACCTTTATGCTTGTGAACATTTGGGGGCTGCAGTGGAGGTGCGTTGCTCTGGAGGAGACCTGCATACTCTTGTGCCAGGTGCCTGAGAACTTTAAAATACTGTTTGAAGCTCCTCAGGTACATAGGGGTGGAGAATTGGGGCTCTAAACCCATATCCAAGGCACTTTGTGGTTATGGATTTGCAAAGGTGAGTTTTCTTTTCATCCCTGTCTGTAAAGTAGGTTTATTTCTAGTTCATTGTTGCCCTGAGGATATAGCTTTTTGGAGTCCTGACCCTGTGTGGAGATTTAAGACTTGACCTTGGACAAGCCTTGCTCAGGGCTGTGAGCTTCTTGAGCTTCGTGGTTATGTCTTCATGACTTTCACTGTTGAGACACAGTACCTAACTCCCACATATTAAAACAGGGAAGGCTTATTTCAGCTCATAGTTTATGGAGGTTTCAGTCCCTAGTTGGCTGGCTCTGAGGCAGAGTGGTTTGGCAGACAGGAAGCAGCAAGCCTGCTTTTCTCTTTTATCCCATCTGGCCTACTCACCTTTTGGGTGGTGCCATTGGCACTGGCTAGGGAGACCCACTGTCCACACCCAGAAGTGTTGATAAGCCAATCACTAGACTAAGCCAGTACTGCATGCTCTTGATCCCAGGATTGCGCCCTCACACACCCAGGGTCCAGCCACCTCTGCACAGGCTCACCCTGAGCACATGGGCTTTGGGGACATCTAGACACCAGGCATAGCAGCCATCAGAGTGAGGATAGGGTCCACTGCATTTGGCAAGGGCCTAATAGTGAATGCTGGCTTTGGGGTCCATAGTCCTCAAAAGTCTTGCTTTCTCCTTAGTTTTGGCCTTAGAGGATTCTTGTGTTTGGTAACTTAGTATTGGCTATGTGTGTTTAAATAGTATTGCATCACGTTCATCTTGCACTTTGAATCTTAAGAGACTAATTCAGGGCTCCTGGGATTCTATAGTGTTTGAAATGATGTATTTTATTCATCATTAGGTTAGTTAATAGCCTGTTCCATGAGGTGGTTATCTTAACTCCTGTAGTTTTGAGTGTTTCTAGGGAAGAGGGGCTTGATGGGAGAGGAGCCACATCCCAAACTGGGGACCTTTGCTTGGCTGGTCCTCTTCCTGAGCCACCTGTTAGGAAAGGTGTTCCAGGAAGTGCTACAACTTCTCAGTAGAACTGCTTGGAATGCACTTGGGGAAGGTGTGGCCACTGAGGCAATGGTACCTGAGGCAGCACGAGGGCCAGGATGTCTGTAGGCACAGCGACCTTGCCTCAGAAGAGCACAGTATGATTTTATTTATTTGTGGGTATGGGGAATCGAACTCAGTACCTTGCACTTGCCAGGCAGGCACTGTGCTGCTGAACTACATCTCCAGCCCCCAGGAGAGCACAGTGGTTCTCAAGCACAGCATTTGTTGCCAGGTATGGTGCTGCATGCCTGTAATCCCAGCACTCAGGAGTCTGAGGCAGGAGGATTGTTGTGAGTTTGAGACCAGCCTGAGCTGCAAAGTGAGCTTAAGGCCAGCCTGAACTGCATAGTGAGACCCCGTCTCAAAAAGACAAAAAAAGAAAAGCACAGCATTTGTGCAGATATTCAGGTCTAGTTTTCCAGAAGCAGGTGGTGAAAGGAGGGAGTGGTGGCAGGGTCTGCTCATCTTGCCTGGGTTCGGCTTTAACAGCTCCAGTTCTCTGTGGACCCGGAGCCCATTGCTATCAACTGCACAGCCTTCAATCACAATGGTAACCTGCTGGTCACAGGGGCAGCGGACGGCGTCATCCGGCTGTTCGGTAGGACCCCAGCCCTCCTTGGACTGCCCAGCATTGTGGGATCCCAGTTCCACATGCAAGTGCTGAGCCTCACTCTGGCCCAAGGTTTCAAATTCCCCAGCATAACTGACACGGGAGTGGGGTGAGCCCAGCAGTTGTTTGATCCTGGGCTGTTCATCTGAGTCCTTGTCACTGTGTAGGAAGCAGGAAGACACATGAGGGCAAGGCCATTTGCTCAGTGCCTGTGGGTGGCTTGCTCTCTGTCCCCAGGGAAACATCTCCAGGGTCTAAGATGGGACGAGGGATCTTTGGTGGCTCCCAACAGTTCCTTGGAGGAGTGAAGGGGGGCTTGGAGGAAGGGCCCCTGTACCCTCCTGCTCTCAGGGGCTCTCCAGATGAGCTCCACTGCCCTTAGGGATTCCGAGCCTTGCTCTAACCAGTGAAAGAAGCTGCTTCCTCAGCTTCAGGCAGCCTGGCCTGGGGGCACTGTTGGAGGGGTGGGACAGCAATGGGCTGTGCCCCCTGAGGTACCAGGGCATGATCTTAGTAGCATCTTCTCCCCGCAGACATGCAGCAGCACGAGTGTGCCATGAGCTGGCAGGCCCACTCCGGGGAGGTCTACTCTGTGGAGTTCAGCTGCGACGAGAACGCTGTGTACAGCATTGGCGAGGATGGCAAGGTAGGTATGGCGCGGAGCTAGTGAGCCTGGCATTAGACCTGACCATGTGGCCTCTACCTTCTGTCCTGAAAGAGAGACCAAGCCAAGACAGCTGGCCTGTAATACTAGAGACCAAAACTTCCAGCCCATGTTTGGTGCCAGGATACACTTTGATGAGCTTGGCAGTTGTGTGGCCCTGTGAACTCTGGGTGCACAGTATGTGCAGGGGCTGTGGAGAGATGGCCTCCCAGAAGCTCAGCAGAGTCTGAAGAAGTAGGAAGGCAGCTGCACCCCTGCAAGGAAGAGGAAGTGTCCTTAGGGAGCCCCTCCCTGGGAACTTGGAGTGGGAATTGCAGCTGCCTTGGCAGGGAGTGCAGTGGGGGGTGGTGGGGAGACATCACCGGTCCCCTGTACCTTCCTGTGCTTCTGGGGCTTGATACTTCCATGTTTCCCCCATGGAACATCGTCATAACTTGCCCAACCCTGAATTCCAGCCTGAATTTCTTGGGATTCTACCTCCCATAGAACCCATGGCCCCAGTCTCTCATGTCCAGCAGCAGAGCTGTCCTTAAACGAGCACATCCCATCCATGCGGCCTGCTCGTAGTGCACCGTATAGCACATGGTGTCCCTGGTCAGGAGGAGTCATGTTAGATATACAGCCACACCCACCCCCGTTGCCGGTGCGTGTGGTACGCACGCCTTGAGGCTGGCTCTGGTCGGTCTTAAGGCATGAGTTCATCTGTTTATATTGGCATTCACCTTTCACCTTAAGGTGCCTGCTTAGGTATTTACAAATACTTTTAGTATTTAAGTATTAACGTTGGCATTTGTGTTAACTTTGTAAACATTATTTTATAATTCAATATGTCCATTGTGTGTTGCAACAGACATACTAAATGTATCCATTTAGCTAATGACCTTGACTGGGGTTTACTTTTTGGAATAGGACATATATTAAGAGCACTAAGAAAAATCATGCTAGGGCTTACTTTCCAATTAGGTCTTACTTTTATAGCAACTATCTGTTTTCTCTAATGAAAGCAGTGATTTCAAGGTCAGTTATTTTTGAGCCCTACATTTGCTCAGGCTGGCTCAAACTCCGCTGCCCAAATGATCTTCTTGCCTCAGCCTCCTGCACAGATAGGTGCTAGGAGTGCACCACTGTACTTGGCATCAGTTCCTCATGTGGAAACTGTAGGAAGGGGCTTTAAAGCTTAGCTTCTTGTCTGGGTGGCTGGGATTCCTAGTCCAGATGTGGTCATAACCAGGTGTTTTGGCCAGTGGGCAAACTGAGTGATTGGACACAGGATGGTCAATGAAGGATGTGGTGTGCACTCATAAGGTGCCGGAAGTGGATTTGGATTTTGTCCTCAGTCAGAGCTCTGATAATAATATGCACTCGGCACCTACTGTGCAGGGAGCCCAGGCACCAGGCAAAGCTGGCCGCTGTCAAGTTTTTCCCTCCTGGGTCAGACCAGAGTGGGACGGAAGAGTTAGACTTTGAAATGAGGTTGCTGACCATTTTTGTAGATTTTCTTCCTGAAAAACATTATATTGCAGTAAAAAAACAAAAACAAAAAACCCATTATGTTGCCAAGAGATGAGACTTGGGGTGGCCTGCGACTGTGTCCCTCAGCCCCTATTCTCCTCTGGAGCTACCTCTGGGCTGTCGGCTGTGGTAGAGGGAGGGGTTGCTCCAGCCCTGCCCTGCGCACTCTGTGTCCTGGCTGGTGTATCCTCCCTGCTGGCCCACTCTGGCCCTGGCTGAGGTCGTGCTCCTTTGTGCCTGTGCCTGCAGTTCATCCAGTGGAACATCCACAAGAGCGGCCTGAAGGTGTCGGAGCACAGCCTCCCCTCAGACGCCACGGGCCCCTTTGTGCTGTCTGGTTACAGTGGCTACAAGCAGGTGCAAGTCCCCAGGGGCCGGCTCTTCGCTTTCGATTCGGAGGGCAACTACATGCTGACATGTTCTGCTGCGGGGGGCGTCATCTACAAGGTAACTGTGGAGTTGGGGCGGAGGACCCCCCTGTGGCCTGGGCCTGGGCCGCCCTGCAGGGCCTTTGACAGGACAGGAAGCGGCCAGGCCTCTGCATGCTGCTGCTGATGCCACACCCTCTCTCCTGGCCTCTTGCAGCTGGGCAGTGACGAGAAGGTCCTGGAAAGCTGCTTGAGCCTGGGCGGCCACCGGGCGCCCGT
Source organism: Ctenomys sociabilis (assembly GCA_004027165.1). NCBI lineage: Eukaryota > Metazoa > Chordata > Mammalia > Rodentia > Ctenomyidae > Ctenomys > Ctenomys sociabilis. Next base: position 19,272 of record PVKA01015595.1, on the reverse strand, counting down.
GGTCACTGTGGACTGGAGCACTGCTATGGACTGCGGGACCTGCCTCACTGCCTCCATGGATGGCAAGGTCAAGCTGACCACCTTGCTCGCCCACAAGCTCTGATGGGTGGCCGAGGGACTCCGGAACCAGTGCAGAGCACCCACCGCTGACCCTTGCCCTTGCAGCAAGTCTGCAGGAAAAGAGTGAACTGCAGTGACAGCAACAAAAGCCTGTGGGAGGGTGCTCCGTGTCAGGTGGCATGTACTTCCCAGAGACCAGAAGGAAAGCTCAGGGATGAGGAAGGGCGCTGTGCGGGCCCAGGAGAGCGACAGTATTCCATGTATATTTGCTATTTGTCTTCTTTTTCTATAAAAGAGAATGCTCTTACCATCAGCTGGTGTCCCTTTAGAGGACGTGTGTGTCCCCTGCCCTGTGACCACCAGCTGTGGGCTTCCTTCCCCATCAGCTCTTCCTGTCCTGTGCCCAACGGTTCCTTAGGGCTTTGCTGAAGGAAGACATGGGGCCACAGTGTGCTCTGTTTCTGCCAGGCTCCGACCAAGGCCTGAATATCCTGACTTCCAGAGGTGCTGGCATTTGTGACAGATGCCTCTCAGGATT
>PVKA01015595.1:0-18574 GCA_004027165.1 Ctenomys sociabilis | reverse complement strand
CCTTGTAAATCTGAACTGAGCCTGTGCCAGCTGTGTCCATGCCCCTGCCTGAGGCCTGCACCATGTCCCTGATCAGGCACCCTGAAAAGGCAGATTCCCCACAGGTAGGAGCCACCACCCTGTCCCTCCTGCCAGGGACAGCAGGCATCATGGGATTGGAGGACCTGGGCCTGGGGTTCCCACACTGGCAGGGTGATTGTAGCTTACCCAGAGGACCACTGCTCCAGCTGCTGAGAACAGTCACCAAGCACGGTGCTGACATGGGGCACCCCTGGGCACCTACTCTGGGAAAAGCACCAGGGTCTTAAGACTGTGGCTGCCTTCCACTAGGACTGAGGAAGGGTGAGGAGGACTTGTGTGGGTGATGTCTGAGCAGTACATAGTTGTCCATTTCCAACCACTTGTGCCCCTTAAGTAAAGAAAACCCAGTCATCTCCACCTGTGTTCTCCCACCTCAGCACTGAAATAGAGGCCTCGTCCATCCCACTCAGGGAGCCAAGCAGCCTTACCCCAGGGTTTCCAGCTCTCATTTGAGCTGAGAGGTGTGGGGTCACCTATTCTCCTCAGTTTCTCTGTGCTATGGCTCATTGCTTCACCATAGTACTCACAGCCAGCTACACAGGAAACCTCGAAACTGGTCTTTCCTGCCCCCAGCCCTCCTGGCAGAGCTCCTCTTTAGCTGCAGTGTGAAGAATTCTACCTCTCCCTTGGGGTGCCTACTTGCCATCCCCCAAGAGCCCGAGAAGCTCCCTCCTCTGTCATCTGAGGTAACAGGATTGAGGCAGGTGAAGCCTTGTTTCCCTCTCCATACTTGCCTGGTGCAGATCACCCAACCTGGCCCAGCCTGTGGTGAGAGCCTGTCAGATGGATTTCTGATTCTCTCCTTCAGGCACCAGCTGGCACTTCTTGCAGGCTCAGGCTCAGACCCAAATCTAACCCCTTGGTGTGGGGATTCACATGCCCAGGGCTCTTCCACTGATGCCTGAAGGTACAACATCCATAGTGTGGACTGGTTTAGAATGGTGAATTGTGTTACCTCACACAATAAATCCGTAACATTTTGTCTGTCGATTTAAAAGTTAAAATCTCAATGCTATAGGTTTTGGTTCAGGTACATACAAATGTCACAGCTAGGTCCCTTACCTCTGCTTAGGACCTCTCCCTGCTAGGGATTGAACTGCCTTCATATCGAGCTATATCCCCAGCCCTTTTTTTCATTTTCTGTTTTGAGACAGGATCTCACTACCTCAAATGTGCCAAGCTTCCTCCTGCCTCAACTGCCCAGAGTTGGGATTACAGGTGTGCATCACCAGGTCCAGCTTGCAACAAGGCATCCTATGCAGACACTCGGGTTTCTTGTGCTTGGGCCTCAATTTCTTTCCTTTCTAAAAGAATTAGTTGTGAGGTGCTAGGAATTGAACCTAGAGCCCATGTGTGTTAGGTAAGGGCTTTACTAGTGAACTACAATCACAGAGGAACATTCTCATTTTTATTTATTTTTGTGTTTGAGACAAGGTCTTACTGTGCAGTTCAGGCTGGCCTTGAGCTCACTTTATAGCCCAGGCTGGTCTCAAACTCACAAGGAAGACTCCTACCTCAGGATTATAGGCGTGTACTACCATGCTCAAGCAAACATTTGTTTTAGTGTGGTTAATCTTAGGTTATCCAAAGTAGGATGGATAGCTATTTTGAAGTGGTTTCCAAAGTAGCCTTCAGAGTAAGTGTACTTTTTCTGTTTTTGGATTCCTTTCATTTTTCCTTCCCCTCCTCTTCCCCCAGCCCCCTACCTTTTTCTTAGAATTAAGACTTGCCCACCGACTTCACCTCTGAAAAGCCGAAGGGCTGCGGAGACCTTAGGCTAGGAGCCTTCCATTTAGTCTGTACTTCCTCCTGCTCAGGGCCAGGCTGCGTTCCCCAGCACTGCCTTGAGTATTCTTGTCCAGATGACATCAGTCCCACTAATACCGAGTGTTTGAGTGTTCGGTGTCTATGCACGGAGGGGTCCCATGGCTGCCCTCAGCCCCTTAGACTTGTCTGGGCTTAAGGCCTATGTGAGACGATTTGGTCTTCAGGCGCCTTCATGGTAGCCCTTGACAGCAGGGGTGTGCAGACTTGGCCAGACACTCACCTGGTTTGAACTTTTCTCCCATTTGAGGATCAGCATTCACAAGAGGAAGGAAGGTGCTCCGCGGGCATGGGCGCCCCGACACTGCTGACCCGCTGTACCCTGACTCTGCTAACAGAGAGCCTGTCCTTTACCCTCATTGCTGGTCTGGAGTCCGGTAAAGCCGGTGTCTTCTCTCCCTCGTCTGTAGCTCTAGTTAAGAGCCGGTTGTCAGCTGCACCCCTGTAATTGCACTGCGAGTCTGAGGCAGGAGCTCGAGTTCAGCCTGCGCAACTTCAATGATTCAGCGTGACCTTGTCTCAGAAAATAGAGAAGAGCTGAGGATGGAGCTCATTGCAAAAGCCCTGGGTTCCAAACCCAGCGAAGAGAAACAGGCAGAAGAGACGACAAGGAGAGGACGTGACACAGCGCTGCCTGGAGGGGGCGCCCGGGCCCCGCCGAGCCCAGGCGGAAGAACGGAGGTTGTACCCGGCGGGGCGCAGAAGGCCGTTCGGCCTGGCGGAGCGGCTTCCCAACGGCGAGTCGGCGGGGCGGTCGGATCTGGTCGGGGCGCGGGGCGGAGCCCACGCGAGCGAGTGGCAGGTAAGCGCGGTGCGGGGATCCCCGGGCTTGCAGGCCTGCGTCTTGCTTGGAGCTCAGGGCATCTCCGGCTTTGCCGTCCGCGGGGCCCAGCGCGGTGCCGCATGGCCGCGTATCAGCTTCGGGGATAGAGATTCGAGGGCTTGAACCCAGGGCCTGCGTACTGAGCTGCAGCCGTGGCCCATTTTGCTTTGTATTTTGAGACAGGAACTGCCCTAGTGTAGTTGCTGAGCTGGGCTTGAAATTACACATATCCTGCCTCAGCCTCCTGGATGACTGAGATTACAGGCGTGGACCACCACAACGAGTTTGATTTCCAGGTGCCTGTGACCTTGTGCAAGCTTAGCTTTCAGTCCCTTCTCCGTGAAATAGACGTAGGCTCTGCACCTCTGGCTGCAATAAAGTTCTGTCCCTGGTAGGTGGCGCTGTGTTCCCGTCCACTAGATGATAGGAGCGCCTTACCCGCGGCTGAATTCTACTGAAACGAAAGGACAGTGGCCCAGGTCTGTTCTCTGGCTGGACAAGACTAGGACGATGCTCTAACTTTTCTAAAATTCTAAGCAGCCCTCAGGGACGACCCATGAACAGTCACCAAATTCTGAGGATTTCGTACTCTTTCGTCTGGGCAGGATGTTCCCAGGCTGGACATTCCTTCCCGGTGGTTGCTAAGCGCGAGGCTGAGGCTCAGCCCTGAAGGCGAAGGGGGTAGGAAGAGGCCAAGTTTCGTGTCTTCCGTAGGGTAAGGGTTCTGGGTGCTGCACATCTGGGCAGCCAGGCACATTAGGCCTCCTGCCCCCCCCCCCGGCCGGTTAAGTGTCTTCAGGTGCAAGGGGAAGGGACTGGCCAGGGTCACTTGCCTGGACTGGTGGCATTGGGTTCATGAGACCCATTTATATGTGGGGGCTGGGTGGGCAGATGAGAGAAGCATCCTGGGCTGTGATTTGGAAGTGGTGTTGTCTGGGCTGCTAAGGACAGCGGCAGGTGAAGAGAGGGGTCACCGTCAGAACTCTGCTGCCTGGGAATGATACCCAGGGAGGCATTTGCTCCCTGTGGAGCACCAGGCAGTGGCTTTGTCTCCCTGACCCATCCCTGCCTGTAGGGCCCTGCTAGCCCAGCTGCCTTTGGCCTGGCCCGCATGACCAGGACTGGTGGGTGGTGATCAGAGGTTGCAGGCTGTGGACACGCCACTTTCCTCCTCTTTGTAGGTACCAAAGGTTGGCTCCCACTCCACACACCTAGGCCTCTAGCTGCTGGTGTGATGAGAAAGTGTGATTTGCTGTCTTACTCGGAGAAGCTGCTCAGTGAGCCCGGGGACACATTCCATTTTGTGGGAAAGCACATAGATGGAAACATCAACATCTGAGACCAAAAAGAGGATCCTTCCCTCATGGATGACAGCCCAGGTGGCTGAGAAGAAGACAGTGCTGATGGAGACCTCCAAAAGGAGGAAGAGAATAGAGCCAGCGAGGGCGGCAAGGTAGGCAAGCTCTGGCCAGGAGACTTAGGGGGTGGCTGGGAGGGGACCCAGCGGTGTCCACTGAGGTAGGAGGCATGCTCTGGAACTCTTCACAGGTGAGAGGAGTTGTCCCCTGCAGACAGGCTTCCACCTGTGCCTCTGCCAGCCCAGTTAGCACAGACAGTTGGCCAAATGGGTTGCAAGTGGGTTCTGCAGTTGGCCAAGCCATAACTATGCCAGTTGTCCAAAATGCCAGTCCTTACTTGCAACAAAACCTAACAACAAGAGAAAAAATCAGTGGACTAGCAGCGGTCTGCCCTGGTCAGAACTTGGGGCAGAAGTGGAACAGCACAAAATTAGAAGCTGTAGGCAGGTTCATTGGGGTGATAACAGGGGCAGGAGGGTCTTGGGCTACAGCTTTGAGTGGGAAGGGGCACCCCTGCTGCTGTCCTGGGTGGGGCTCCAGGCCCACGGCACCTCCTTGGACTCTTCCTCTGCCCCAGTGCAGGTCTGTCATCTGTCCAGGGTGTGGTCTCAATCTGCTGGCCTGTATCTGCTTTTACTCCCAATGTGTTTCACTGGCAACTCTCAGCGGCCAACTGTCTGTCACCCCTAGACCCAGATCCCTGTGGGGGGTGGGAAACCCTTTGCCCATCACCAGGCAACAGGGACCAAGTCATGCTTGTGCCTTGGGGAGGCCAACAAGTGTGGCTGTGCTGTCTTTGGCGGGAAGGCTGGGATTCCGGGCCCGTGTTCTCACTCCCTTTCTCTTCATGGGACCCTCTGTTCCTGTCCATCCATGGCTTCGTGTCTTTCAGATGCGCTGCAGTGAAGACCGTGTACTGCATGAATGAAGCTGAGATGGTGGATACAGCTCTGGGAGTCCTGCTTGAGGTAAAGTCTCTGGGCTGCTTCTTCACTAGAGTGGTTGAAGCTTCACGGGAAAAGCCAGCCAAGGTCACTGTCACAGGAGTGGCACCTCAGACTGCCTAGGGAGGGCCTCATACGAGGTCAGCCCATGCCTTTAGGAGCCCTGGCCTGGTCTCCCATTCCTGCTGCCCTGAGCCTGTCACCACGTGGGGTGAGGCCTGTGGAGGGACCCTTTGGGGCTGGGTCCTGGCCAGGGAGTAGTGTGAGGAGCAGTGTGCTCTCTGTTTGGGGTGACTATGTGAAGTCATGTTCTCAGAACGGGCCCTGCAGGTGGAGATGCAGACTCCTCAGCAGAACACTGAATTTGCTCGCTTCCTGAGGTGTAATAATTGTACTACCACAGGGTTGTGTAGGATTTTCTAGTTTGCCAGAGGCTTGCATGCAGTCTATTACCTGGTGAACCCTCACAGTGGCCAAGTGATATATTAATCTGCAACTGTTACTCCTATGAAGCTGTGACACCTGGACTTTGCTTTATTCTGGGAGGGGCCTTGGGCCCACAGCAGGTTTTGTACTCTGGGTCCCTTCCATTCTCTCTCTGCTGTTCCAATCACTTTCTCCCATTGGTTTCTTTTCTTTTTTTTTCTGTACTCAGCTGTTCGTTCCACCTATGGCTGTTTCTCTCCCCATGAGTCCTGATTTCTTCAAGAGCCTGAGGGCTTTGTGTAGGGTGAAGAGAGGGTGTTACTGTGTGCTAGGAGCTGTATCTGGCCTGATTACCCGCTGACTTTGTGGTAGCTTCGGCTGTGTCCTGTGTCACTGACAGGCAACCAGAACTTAGGGAAATGAGCTCATGCACTGAACTTGCCCTTTCCTCTGTTCCACAGGGCTGCAGATGGGAGAAGCCACAGGAAAAGCTGGCCGTGGGGGTCACTGAGAAGGCTGAGCTCTGCCACACCAGCCCCTGGTCTCCTCACAGGAGTTCTGATAATAACAGCGGGGAAGAGGACAGTGGGAATGACAGTCCAGTCCTGAGCCTAAGCCCTACCCAGCAGCCAGGGTCTTCCACCTCTGCCTGCAGTAGAAACCCTGAGCAGGAGGAGGAGGAGGAGGAGGAGGATGAGTTCAAGTACGTCAAGGAGATATTTTTCAGCTAAGAGATGAGCTGACTATTTGGACTTTCTGCTCAGTGAAGCTGGGCACAGCTGGGGCTGCTGAGCCGGACCTGGCCGGGTCATCTTAGCTCAGAAGCCCGGATGATGCTCTGCATCTTGGAATCTCCTGAGCTGGGCCCACTCTTGGCTTAATGGATTTGGAATCCCAGGCATTTTTTGTGTGAAGTTACCAGGTTCCAGGGGAAACAAGGCCATGGAGTTCAGCTTACTGTAACCAGAGACAGCCTGCTACTCTTCAGCACACTGGGATGTGAAACTTCTACTGAGCGCCATCTCAGGGGAAGCCTCCGTCCCCACCCAGGCAGTTGTCTGTCGGGAGCACCAGGCTCTGCCTGCAGATGATAAGCTGGACAGGCCTCCCCAGCTGCCACCTTCCTGCAAAGTGGGAGTGGGACAGGAACACAGGACAGAGCACAGACAAAGGACCACACCAGAGTCCACATTTCTGTCTGTATTCAGTATGGCTTTTGACAGGCTGAGAATAAAGAAATCATTCTAATATATAAATGGTGAAAAATATACAAAATCCCTCATGACACGAGTAGTTAAATTTCTGTCCTTTTGGTTCTGGGTGGAGAAGGGAGGGGAACCATTCAGTCCGGTTCCCTTTTTCTGCCCAAGAATTGGGACGACCTCTCCTGAACTCCTGGGTTACATGGCGGTAGGGGTTGGCCAGCTGACCCCCGTGCTACCTGCTTCCGTGCCAGGGACCTTTTGAGGGAATGCTTCAAGACCACAGGGGCGTCTCTTCATGCCCCACGTATTTCTGCTGGATCCCTCCACAGCATTGTTGGATCTTTGGGAGCAGCTCACACATCCGCTCAGCACAGAGCAGGAGCAGGCACTTGCTATCCAGGGCCTGGAGACACCAAGGCACTTTTAGCATGGTCCCCTTTGTTGCTGCCAACCTTTACTGGGCTCTGGTTTGGTGATCCGGCAGATCAGCCTGGAAATCCACCCCTTGACAGACCGCCCTTCTTCTCCCCCATCCTGAGTTTAAAGCAGGAATTGCCCAGGTGCATTAATTAAAGCAAAAATCCATGTGATAGCTGACTGTCCTCAGAAGCACAGAATCCTACTCTACTTTTTTTTTTTTTTTTGGCAGAACCAGGGATTGAACTCAGGCCCTTGCACTTGCCAGGGAAACGCTTATTCTACTGAGCCATCTCCCCGGCGCCTAATAGAATCCTACTCTAAGAAGCTGTGGGTGCCCTGCCACCCTGACCAGTCTGTTCCTTGACCTGAGGCTCCACGGAGGCCCCATCTGTTGGGGCTTGTGGTCAGCGTTAGCTATGAAACACGTCTGGGAGGAAGAGCAGCCTGTGTCTCTCCGGCATCTGCTTGGATGCTAGGATGAACCCTTGCAGTTGTCTCTGCCTGTAGATGGGACTAGCAGGTCTCAGGCTTGCTCTTGTCCACCTTGGTCCTCGGATGGAACATAACCATTACCCTGAGCAGCAGGATGAGTAAGGCTTGGGCCAGGATCAGAGCTAGGAAGCCAGGCCCCAGGAGCGAGAGCCTGACCCACTTCCACACGTAGTACAGAAGGAGGCCCAGCCCGCTGGCCAGCGTCACGGAGGACACGGCCAGCAGCAGCATCGCCAGGTGCCACTCGCCCTGATTGCCTTGGCACTGGGCAGTGACAAGAGGCAGAGGGACAAAGAGTGTAAGCACCAGTGCTCCATATGCGCCAAGCCGGGCCAGGGCCAGGCCCAGCCGAGGCACCCCCAGGGCCTCCAGCTCCGGGAACTGGTGACACCACAGGGAGCTACTATCCTCGTCCCACAGGCAGAAGTTATAGAAGCCGATTTTGAGGTTGGGCAGCTCTGCGAGGTTGCCGGCCTTCCAGAGGAGGGCATAGAACAGCAGGGTGATGACCACAGCCACGAGGGTCATGATCCCGACGAAGGGCAAGTGCTCACCCCGCCATGCCCTGGAGGCAGCCATCTCTCTCCAGGGATGTCCTTCGTGGGCTACCTGTGGAGAAATCGCATCAGTGAGTCTCCAGCTCTCTCTCTTTCCCTGCTGCTGCTCCCTGCATCCTTTTCTTGGAGCTGCATTAAACAGCCAGGAAAGACTCTGCCTACTCCGTCCCACCTGACTGCTGATGGCCTGCTGTCAGGACTACTTCTGAGTCCCAAGTGAGGGTTCCCTGGGCCAAAGGCCCTGCTGCAGCCCAAGCACAGCCACATTCAGTGTCTGTGAGGGATTTTCTCAGTCTTACCACCAGGGTGAAGGACCAGATTCCTTGTTGGGGGGCCCTGAAGGTAGAAGAAAGTGCTGCAGACCTGGTGGGACCATGGGGCTCACCATAGCCACCATGATGCCCCAGCTCCCCCACTGCTAGAGTTATAGGAGGTGCGCCTGGGGGCCACCTGTCAGTCAAGTACAGCCCTTCCTATGCTGGGCAGTACCAGTGTTTTCAAGGCTCATCAGTTCAGTGCACTCTGAACCTGGGCTGGCCACTGCCAGGTTGTCACCTGCTTCTTTGTGAGGGTCATTGCAGGGCAGACAGGTCATCCCCCGGAGTGAAATCACGTCGCTTTTTAAATGTCAATTCTTGCTATAGTTCTGCTGAATGGATAGTGGAGATTTTTAAGTTTAGCACATACCTTTACTCCAGCTGCTCACAGGCCATAGAATAGCAGGTTCAAGGCCAGCCAGGCAATTTAGTGAATGATGTTTCAAAACAAAAAGGGCTGGAGGTGCAGCTCAGGGGTACAGGTCTTGTCTAGTGTGTGAGGCCCTAGGTGTCATCCCCCAAAGCTGTTAAAGAAATAAGACTCCTCTCTCACCATGCACGCAGGACCACTGTTAATATTACACCAATGTTTTTCTTACACACTGGTATATTTTCAGGTAATTGTAGTACTGAACATGATGCTGTTTTCACTGAAAATTGTAAGCATTTCCCCAAAGCTGTTAGATATTCTTCAAAAGCTCAGTTGGCACTTGCATAATATTCCGTGTCATGGTCTATTTATTAGCTGACAAGTTGGTACTTTTGCCACCCTTGTCACAAGGAAGCAGCCTGCCTGTCTGGGATGTGATTGTTCCAGAGGTTACAGCTCTATAGTTGCAGTTGCTGGGTCAAGGGCAGAATGAACGTGCTCACTGCACACCTTCCAGGTGTGTATGTGTGTGCCTGTTTCTTATACTCTCATTATTAAAAAAAAATCCTTACCTTTTTTACACAGAAGCATTTTCCTCAGATTGGCCTCTGAAGCAGTAGTGGGCACTGTGTGCTTTAATCTGTATTTTGTGGTAGGAATAGAACAGCCGCTAATGTGGGAGTGGCCTGGAACCCAGAGCTCAGGCCTGTGAGACACAGGCACTGTACTGGAGACACCAAGTGAGCCTCGGTCTAGGATGTTGGGTGGGGCTCAGCAGTAACATGAAGTATGGCCCGGGGTGGCCCTGGTGATGACACTGTGGGCCAGCTTTTTGGGGACCCTGCCTGACAGCCCCGCCTTCCCACAGCTGGCTGGCGGTTGGCCTGACTCCTGACACACAGTGGGTTATGGGGTAGAAAGGAACCAATGGAAAGAAGAGCATAAGCCAGGGAGAGAGGACGAGAGGTAGAGCATCCACAGGCCCCCGTCTGCACCAGCCGCAAGAACAGAGACTGTCTCAGTGGCCTTGCGTGGGAGTGGAGTGGGGGGAGAGCAGGGCCCATTAGGACAGCGGGGTCCAGGAATATGTGGTCAACGCCTGGCCCTGCAGCGGTTTCCCCAGCCTGAGCAGCTCTGTGGGGACACAGACATGGAAGCGGGGAGTGGGGGGAAAAGACTTGGAGGCTCAAGAGGCAGGAAACCTTTGTGTGAAAGGAGACCCTCAAGACAACAAGCCTTGCCACAGAAGGATCTATCATGACCAAACCCTGACTTAGTTACTTGTTGCTAGACTGACGTGAGAAGTGGCCAATCCAGCCCATGGTATGGACAAAGTCCCGACATTATTTTATATGATTTTACAATTTAAACAAATTTTGTAAAAGCCTGTGCTTGTATTTTTAATGGTCTGGGCATTTTAGCATGTGGCATGGACTGCCAGAAAGCAAATGCCAGCTCACGCTGCCGCAGGCAATATGGGGAACTTGTTCACGTTCCCTGGGGAACAAGGGGGAAGGGTGCTGGGGCACTTGTTTAAGTGACCCATCTTTATCTGGCTTGAGTCCTCTTACACTTAGATGTATAAAATCATTAAGATTAAATATTTCTGACTTGGAGACAGAGCTAGCTTTGCGCTCCTAGGTGGTGGGGTTTCATTGGCCACCTCGTGCTTACACTCCTAGCTGGGTGCAGGGAGCCTTTTTTTTAAGTTCTTCATTTTCTTTCACCTGACCCTTTGGAGGTTTTGAATGGACTGAAGTAAAATACAATGAGAAAGGGGTGTTACTCCCTGCCCCCCATCTCCGCCTGCACATAGAATCGCAGCCCAGCCACTGTGCTGGTGCTGGGTCCTCCACACTCCGGAGCCACCGCCAAGACCCTGGGCCTGCAGCATCTGCCGAGGTCCAGTGCCTCTGTCCCACCCTGCTCTGCGGGGAGTGCGGCAGACACTAACAACGTGGGTGAGGAGGGCTGGAAATGAGTGCTCCCTTCTTCCTCAGCACTTTTGAAGGGACAGTAGTGGACATGTGGTTGGAAATCTCACAACTTGCTGCCCCAAGAACCTGCGCTGATTTTTGTTTGTTTTTAGGGAAGGGTCTACAGGGTGTTCAGGGTCTTCCTACTAGATCCACTAGTGATACTCCTGTTTACGGCCTCCTAAATGCTGGGATTACAGGCGTGCACTACCACACCCAGTTTCAATCACCTGGTCTCAGCATGCCCCAAGGGTGGGTCCCACCCATGCAGTCCTGGGGATGGAATTCTTGGCCCTGTGCCTGCTTGCAGGCACTTTAATTCACTGAGGTATTTGGCTGGCTTTTTTTCTAATTTGAGACAGGATTTCACTATGCAGTTCAGCTTGGCCTTGAACTCATTATGGAGACCAGGCTTGACCTAGAACTCACAGTAATCCTCCTGCCTCAGCCTCCCGAATGCTGTGATTACAGCTGTGTACCATCAGGCCCCAGTAAGTTTGGTTTTTAGCAATCCTAGCAATCACATTCTCACTGGAGTCAGCGTTTTCATTCCCTCTAATGATAATCTGGCTTCCTGCAAAGGGTAGAGGGAAGACCTCTGAGTCATTGTGGCCATTTTTAGATGAACCTTTTCCTGTTTATCATAAAGTAATACATGCTGACTACAGGAAATTAGAAAAATACGTGAAGACTTTTATAGCAAATATTAAAAATTACCTACAACTTTTAATCATAGAAATGACTACTCTTAGCACATTTCCTTCTCTAATGTTTGGCTTCCTTAGTGCTTCCCCCCAAATAAGACCTAGCTGGAAAATAATCAGCCTTGAAAACTAGAAATGGAAAATGCCAGCCCTCCAGCCTATCCCTGGCTCACCTGCCTTACAGAGCGGCCACCGAGGACGAGGACAGCGGTGGCGGGTCAAGCAGGGGCGGGGTGGCAGGGCTGGCAGTTGTGAGCTCTCATGGTTTCAAGACTGGTTATTTTCTGCTATTTTCTATTTTATTTTCAGGAAAAGGGGATAATTAGGATTATATAACTGTAATTTAAAATTGCATTTTACTTTGTCAACATCATCGTAGCCTAAACATTTCTCATTGCCATTAGAAATGCTTTCTAAATGATATATTTAGGGGCTTTACACAGCCACATTGTAATGTAAAGTTTTTATAGATTTTTTTTTTTGGTCGGAACCAGGGATTGAACTCAGGCCCTTGCTCTTGCCAGGGAAGTGCTTATTCCACTGAGCCATCTCCACTGAGCCATCTCCCCTGCCCCTTTATAGATTTGTTCTTTTTGTTGTTGTTTTTGAGGTAGGGTTTTGCTGTGTGGCCCCAGGCTGGCCTCAAACTCAGCCATCCTCCTGCCTCAGCTTCCCAAGCGCTAGGATTATAAGGTGCCCAGCCATGCCAGGCCTTAGATTATGTTTTATAATGCTGTTTAGTAATATCACAAATAGTGCTACGGTGCATGTGTTTGTGAGTCCGTTTACCTTTCCACCAACAGTTGGACAGAGTGACTGTCTCTTTATCCCCAGCTTTTGTTTTAGAGACAAGGTCTCACTGTTTTATCCAAACTGGCCTTAAACTCCTGGGCTCACGCCACCCTCCTGCCTCAGTATCCAGAATAGCTGGGACTTCAGGTTCGTGCCAGTGTCTTTGAGAATATGTGAAGGGTGATGTAACTCGTCCCCTGTGACACTGCATATTCCTATGTCTTCTGGTAACAAAGGGTGAGTCATTGTTACTGTCTCCTTTCAGAGTTAGTAGCTTATTTCTTTTTGTCTTTCTTTTTCAGAGTTAGTAGTTTAACATTTTCTTTTTTCTTTTTTTCTTTTTTTTTTGTCTTTTTGAGACAGGGTCTCACTATGCAGTTCAGTCTGGCCTTAAGCTCACTTTGTAGCTCAGGCTGGTCTCGAACTCACAACAATCCTCCTGCCTCAGCCTCCCGAGTGCTGGGATTACAGGCATGCGCCACCATGCCCGGCTTAACATTTTCAAGTGATTGACAGCAATCTATATTTCTCTCTTTCTAAAATGCTATCTGCTCCTTTTCTCTTTTTAAAAAAAGGCATTTTGAATTTTAGCTTTTGTCACTGTGAGTCCCTTATAATAAAGGCCATTTCATTGTCACAGCAAAGCAAAGCCTCCCAGGATGCTAGGATTACACCCCAGCTGTGGGGTGGCAGGCCTGAGGAGGACGTGGGTCCTGCTCAAAGGGGAGCAGATGCCCAGCGAGGGGAATGGAAGGCAGACAATATTGGAGTAGTTGGAGGTGGCCTTCTATTTGTTTGATCATTTATGCATCTTATTTCAGTGATCATCTTAATAAATGATGCTGGGATGGTGGGTGTCAGAGGCACTTTGCATCACTTAATTCTAAATTATGGTCTTGTCAGGTTCACTTTAAGCAGGAACCTTCCCTGAGGGTGTGTGTCAGAAGGGCAGTTAGAGTCAACGCGTTAAACACCTCTCTGGCCAGCTGCGGGCAGCTCTCAGGGCATCTCTGGCCTGTGTGCCTGGACACCAGACTGAGACACGGTGAGCGAGTTCCAGGCCTAGTTCTGTCCTGGCGCTGGCTGTGACCACACATGTCTGCCCAGAGGGGCACTGGGAAGGCTGCTTGCTCACTGAAGATACTGAAGCAGCACTCACTCGAGTTGAAGACTCAAGATATCACAGTACAGTGCGCCTGCCCACAGTCCACAGTGCATCTGTCCAAAGCCCCAGTCTCCATCCTCTTTCACAGTTGAATCTTTTCCCTCCATGCTAAAATACCTATTGGCTGAACATTGTATAACTGCCGATCATACGCTTATTTATAACTTCTATGTGTGTGTGTGTAAGAGAGAGAGAGGCGGTGGATTGAACCCAGATATTTGTACAAGGCAAAGCTGGCTAAATCGTGCAGGGCAGGCTTGAACTTGCAATCCTCCTGCCTTAGCCTCCCAGGATGCTAGGATTACAGGCATCTATCACTGTGCCTGGTCACTTGTTGTCACTCTCCTAATCAGGTCTGTAGTTAGTATAGACTTACTGCAGTATTCAGGGCTCAATACAACTGGTCTTTCCTTTCCATCTTATATAAAACAAACCATTCTGTTTTCGTCTTCTGAGTCGCTCTTACCTGAACATCTAACAGTATTTAGGAAGCAGCTTTTATGAAGCTGGCCTTTGCTTTCTGTACATATCCCTGAGCTTACCACCTCTGTGAGCTGCCATCTCCCATGTTGTCCCCAGGACTTTGCCTCCTCCCCTAGGGGGAGCAAAGGCACCCTTCAGAGCACCCCAAGAGTCTTCCCCTGAAGTGGAAATTCCTTGTCCTCTCAGTGCTCTATAAACCAGAGAGGACTGGAGCGCTTCAGGAGAATGTCTCCTGTGGTGATGGGGACTGTTTGGGAACATCTGAATTCTTCCTTGGTGAGGAATTTTCTATTTTCTGCCCAGCAGGTATTTTAGCTCTGCAGTAGGATAGGATGCCAGGAAGGGTTCCCTACCCAGGCCTCTTCTCCTGGGCAACATCAGCACTTCTCCTGCTTTCTAATACTCAGCTTCCACCCTAGTGGCTTCTCTGTGGTTTCCCGAACCACAGGTAGGCTCAGGACCTGGTTGGTTCTTGCCATTCCCTTCATCTGGAAGACTTTGCAGTTAGTCACACATCTCCTTCCCTCACCTCTTTCAAGTCTGACCTGTCACTCTGAGTCTTGTGGCCTTTGGCATATCTCACCCTCTGCCCCATACCAGCCTTCTCTGGAAGGTGCCACCTGTCACATTCTGTTGTGACATGGACACAAGTCAATATCTGCAAACTTGACCACGGTGAGTATCACATATTTGCCCTAGTCATACTGAGGAAGCAGTGATTCAGGGGACAAAAAGGGAACTGACGCAAAAGTGACAGAGATGGGCTCGTGTGAGGCACCAAGGAGGGAGCTGCTCAAGGAAGAAAACTAGAACCAAGTCAGAGCCACAGGCTTTGGTAAGAGCCATGAGAAATGTTTGTCAGCAGAGGTAACCAGACCTGGTTTTAGTCTTTGTGGCTAAATACATTTAAGATTCAGTGTATTCTTGGCCTAGGTGTGGCTCTCACAGGAATAAAAAAGGGAAAAAGAAAGGGAAATATGTTTTGTTTGGCGACAGTGTCTCTTGGATGTGCTAGGTGGCGACTCCCTGGGTTGCCCAGTGGTCAGCAGTGGCCCTGCCTGCCACCAAGCATTTTATGGGTGCTGCAGTGTTAGTTCTATTAAATTCTCTCACGCAAAGACAAACAGCTTTAGCAGCAGAGACAGGACAACACCATGAAACTGGGATATAAACTCCGAAGTGTGAGTTTAAACACCTATGTGGATGACAGGCCATTGAAACAGCTGCCTGAATGGTTCCAAGAATACTGACATGCCTCCTGTTCAATTGTTTTGTTGTTGATCAGTGTTTATTTCTTGACAAGATAAGTCAAGCTGAGGAAAAAACGTTATAAGACACTGTGAGGGATTAAAAAAATACAATGAGGGGCCGGGGAGATGGCTCAGTGGAACAAGGGCTTCCCTAGTAAGCACAAGGGCCTGAGTTCAATCCCTGGTTCTGCAAACAAACAAACAAACAAAAAATAAAAAAAAAAAATACAATGACTGTAAACTGGGAGCTACTGCCTTGTTTGGGTTTCACTGGAGGCCTGCACCCTGGTGGTTCTGGGAGGCAGAAATGGACCAGCCCAAAGCACTTGGAGGACCAGCGGTGCTAGAGACTATCTAGCGCTGTGTCTCCCACAATTCTGGAGACACCCATTCTCCTCCAGGGCAGAGGCCAGAGTCTCACCTGCCACCCCAACCCATGACTCATTTTGGGGAAATCTCTTGAACCAGGGGCCCTGAGTTAGTGAGAGACAACCTGGGCAAACAGACACCACCCTAACTAAGCTGGTACACTTCTTAGGAGCTGGGCGCCAAGCACATTTTGAAAAAGACAATTACAAATTTTGAAAAGCTTTGGAAAGAAAGTAAACATTGAAGCAAGGAAGGGACTCTGGCATGAAAAAGTAATGATTCTAGATGAAAGCGCCAGGAAAGATCTCTTTGCAGAAGGAGATTTGGTTTGAGGCCTGTAAGTTTCTCATTCATGATCAAGCAATGGATGAGTTTATTTGAAAAAGTAGAAAAACAAAAAAATAGGTGCTCACCTTATGCCACACACTGAAGTGACTTCACGTGGGCTCAAGAACCAACATATAAAAATGTAGAAAAAGTAAATATTTAAGAATGAGAAAGGATATTTTGAATTTAAAAGCAAATAAAACTTGTACAGATTTCACTGCTTAAACAGATTTCTACACTCACCCAAAACTCAAAGGAACCTTCAGCGAGCATGGAAAATGTACACAACCAACACTAAATGACTAAAATACATCCAAAGTGCAAAATACGCTTGCCAATAGTTAGAACATTAAACTTCCTTAAAAATAGGCCAGAAACTAAGACAACAAAGCATGCAAAGTGGTTAACCAGCCAGGAAGACAGGCCAAGCATTATAACTTAGGTGTTTGCTTATCACATTGGCAGTTAAATAAACTTCAAGAGTGGCAAAACTGGATTTCTCCCAGAGATGGAAATTTTTGCAAATTTTCTGGGAGGTAACTGGGCGTGGTGGCACATGCCTGTAATCCCGGCACTTGGGAGGCTGAGGCAGGAGGATTGTTGTGGGTTTGAGACCAGCCTGAGCTACAAAGTGAGCTTAAGGCCAGCCTGAACTGCATAGTGAGACCCTGTCTCAAAAAGACAAAAAATAAAAAATGAAAAAAAATTTTCTGGGGGGTACTTTGGCAATATATATTAAATAACTACCCCTAATAGTCATATCTTTTTGACTTAGTAATCCCACTTTTATGAATTTATCCTCAGAAATGAAATCAACAATTTATATATAGAAATGTTCATCACAGTATTATTTTGGCCAAAAAGTGGGAAGCAGCTAGAATTCCCAATTTAAGAAATAAATGATGACGCATTAAGTTGATGGGAACACCTTGCGGCTTTTAGGAAAAGCAGGTATAAAGTTATACTGTAACATGAGTGCATCTATATAAAAATGCCTAGGAAAAAAAGAGGCTAAAGAATTATTTAAAATGTGATGCCACTGTGGCATCTATGGTTAGTGACATTTTAAGCAATTGTTTATTTCTTCTCTTTTCCCATTAAAATATCTGCAGAATTATGCGCTATTGCAGTAAAAAGGTGCCATTTATAAAACAGACCACCACAATCTCTGTGATAACATAAAGGAGGGACCAAGAGGGAAAGTTGAGAGGTGAGAAACTTTCTCAAATTGAAAAAAGATACATTTTTAAAAATAATTAACTGAATGTAACAATAACTGAATCTCCGAGATGGAATTTTTGAGGGGATAGGGGCAGGAGATGATACTGAAATAAATGTATTTCCACGGTCCTGAAAGGAGCAGGAATGAAATATGCATTTCTCCCTTATACAACAAACTCTCTGATTTTTTTTTTTTTTTTTTTTTTTTTTTTGCGGAGCCAGGGATTGAACTCAGGCCCTTGCACTTGCCAAGGAAGCACTTATTCCACTGAGCCATCTTCCTAGCCCCTAAACTCTGATTCTTACATGTGAAAAAGCATACTGGAAGTTATTAAATTGCTAGTGAAACACTCCACATTTTAAAAAGTTGTTTAAATATCTGTATCAAGAGAACTAAAATCCCACCAAGAGTTTCCATCTGGGCAAGAGGAAATCTGATACACTCTAACTCAGGCTCTGAGAAGCTGTTAGATCCTGCTGTCCTGTTTGAATCAAAACCACAGGTCCTGGCCGGGCGTGGTGGCGCATGCCTGTAATCCCAGCGCTTGGGAGGCAGAGGCAGGAGGATTGTTGTGAGTTCGAGACCAGCCTGAGCTACAAAATGAGCTTAAGGCCAGCCTGAACTGCATAGTGAGACCCTGTCTCAAAAAGACAAAAAAACAAAAACAAAAACACACAGGTCCTTTGGATCCCCTTCAGTGTGCACCCGAAGGTCTCACAATGTCTTTCTGACCATGAGTAACAGTTCCACCGGTGCTGGTCAGTGACCTGCTCTCGCCCGGCTGCGCATTTCGATGGACATCGTGTTCCCAAAGCCACACACATTTATTTGTACAGACCATGTGAGGCTTTGCTGCACCCAGCCTGTGTGTGTGTGTTTCCAGGCGATTCTACCACGGCTCCCATCCTCATTTTGGAGGCAGAGAGCCCCTCAGTAACGCTGAAGAATGAAGAGAGGGGAGCAGGAGATAGTGGGTCGATCCCATGGGAGGAGAAAGCGAGCACGGACACACAGCCCATCGCCCATGTCCACCCCGGTGCTCATTGCTAGAATACAAACTCCTAGGAGAACAGCATTGTCCTAGGAGGCGGTGGGCACATGGGCCAGCTGAGAGGTACTTACAAATAGGAGGGCCAGAGGCACAGGAACACTCATGGGAAGGGGGGGCAGGCAGCCAGGTCTGGGCGGCGAGCTGTGCTTCTCACTGGCTCTCTGAGATCAGGCTCCAGGCAAGAGGGCGGCAGCGAGGAATGGAGGAATCAGGGGACGAGCTCCTGATGTCCCGCCTGCATTTGCAGTTGTGTCTGAGTAAACAGCTCTCTGAGCTTTGGTACATTTGTGCTGATGTCACTATCAGCTGATTTTACTTTCGTTTCTGAAGTTGCCCGTGACTTTTCATAAATGAAGAATGTAAACAACTTCTCGTTCCCTCAGAATAGCCTGCCCACAAGAGCTAGCTGAGTTGCAGC
>PVKA01015594.1:0-49698 GCA_004027165.1 Ctenomys sociabilis | reverse complement strand
CAGACAGTTTCAAGACACCTTAACCATACAGATTTGATAAATTAATACATTGCAAACTGTTTTCATAACGTTTTGGTATTGTACAAGGTGCATACATGATATTATATTTACAGATATTATTTTAGCAGATATCTCTTATCAGTGAATTAAGAGTGTAGCTGCTTACTTATCTTATTTTTTATACCTGAATTATATCAAATATTCAATAATTATTTTCCTAGTGGATGACCGTAGTACTAGAAGCCGACATAATATCCTGTCCAGCCACCATTATTGCAGATCTTGCCTCTCATAGAATTATGTAGAAGCACAGCGTTATCTATCCCAACTGTACTGTCTATACACACACATCATGATTTTTTCTTTCTACACCCCTTCCTTTGTCTACACCTGTCAAAAGTGGGCACTCCATTGACTATCCTCAACTTTTTAGTTTGAAAAGTTTGAAAACTTTTAGAAGTCACAAGAATAATTTTCACATGAATTCATAAATATTAACAGCTTCTTATATTTGATTCTTCTCTCTCTCTTTCTTCTGGAGGTTTTTCTGAATTTCTTAAGAGTTAGTTGTAGATATCACATTCTTTCTTTCATCTCTAAGCACTTTATCATTTAAGTACCCCAAAAGGGACATTATTCTGTGTCATTACAATATAATTTTATACTAAAATTTCTATATTCATATAACAGTATTATTTAATACGTAATTTATATTCAAATTTCCCCAATGTTTACCATAATGTCTTATTTATGAGCATTTTAAAAATATTAAGATTGAATACAGGTCCATTCAAAGCATTTAGTTACTAGGTCTTATTAGTCTCTTTTGGCATAGAGAACAATTCTTCAGATTTTGTTTTTCCATGACATGAAATGTTTTGAAGGATTCAGGCTAGTTGTAGAAATCTGTAAGTTGGATTTTTCTGGTTGTCCTCTTACTTAGATTCAGGTTCAGCCTTTGAGTGAGACTAGTTTCTGAGCTTTTTCAGGGTAGGGGCGGAATGTGGACAGGGAAGACCAATTTGATCAGACATTTCAACTGGGCTTTGGCATGGAAAGGATCAAGCAGGGTTGGTATGATTGACCAGCTCAGGAACTTTAAACTTGGGATGTGACAAGGGTCACTGACTCAGAGAAGCCCAGAGATCAGAGCCTGGAAGGACTCTTAAGAGCTTACAAGAGCTCAGCAAGAGACATAGAAGGATCAGGTACGCCTTACCACCAAGGAGCAACACCCTTGAAATAGATACATACTTACTATTTGAGTCTCACAAATTCCAGAAACACTTGGAAATAATTTAATTGGGTAGGGGGCAGGGAGGGAGGGAGGGAGGAGAGAGAGAGAGAGAGAGAGAGAGAGAGAGAGAGAGAGAGAGAGAGAACGAATGTGTTCCATGAATTCTCTTTATGGATACAGTAAATTTAGGAAGGCTTTTTTCTTGTAGAACTGAGGATCAAACTTGGGACTTTGTACTTGCCAGGCAGGTATGTATGCCACTGAGCTATATCCCTGGCCCAGATACACTAATTTTACAACTCTTGCCTCTCTCTCTCTCTCTCTCTCTCTCTCTCTCTCTCTCTCTCTCTCTGCCTGATGGTGAAGGTTCCTATATTCTTTCCCTTATTAAACTCTTGTGAATTCCAATAGTTAGGTATTTATAATCTGGAGAGGAGAAAAAGGCAAAGCTAAACAAGTGGGAAATAAGTGAACAATAGATGAAAACACCAACATTTCCATTTTCCTGATTGATGCAGAAGCCACTAGTGAGGATCTGGAAATGGAAGTGGGGTTAAAATTCTATCAGCCTGATAGGGAGAAATTATGAAACATTTTATAGTTAGAGATCTTAAGTTTATTTTTAGTGGAATTTTTTTTATCGTTAATGGTTTATAAAAAACAGGAAAGATGAGAGAGATTTCCAGTTCCTGATATTTCCACGGGGTCACCTGGGGAAGTGTTTGGGAGGCCAAAAGTCCTGCGTCCCTAAGTAAAACACAGCTCACCTTTACTGTTGCCTCTCCTTTTCTTTGTGTGTGCATTTTTAGGGAAGGGTCTACAGGGTGTTCAGGGTCTCACTATTAGATTGGACTCATAATGTTTCTCCTGTTTACAGTCTCCCAAGTGCTGGGATTACAGGCGCGTGCCACCACACCCAGGCTTGCCATC
The DNA here is from genome assembly GCA_004027165.1 of Ctenomys sociabilis. Lineage (NCBI taxonomy): Eukaryota > Metazoa > Chordata > Mammalia > Rodentia > Ctenomyidae > Ctenomys > Ctenomys sociabilis. The sequence continues at coordinate 47,531 of PVKA01015594.1, read as the reverse complement.
TCTCTCAGCGCACTCAAGGGGCGGGGGTTGGGGGCGCGGCATGGCAGGCCCAGGGATTGAACCTCCGGCCCCTGAGTCTACTTGCAGGTGCTGTAATCCACTGAGCTATTTGGCCTGTCATTGCCCTCGTCTCTCCTGACTTTGCCCCTCGATGTCCTCAGCACTCACTGCTTCCTGAGTATGTCACGATATGAAAGCAGGACTTGCTTGGGGACAGAGAGGAGGCAATATTATTGTTGTTTTGTGGAACTGGCCTCCTTTTGGAGTATTAGGTGAGGCAGATACCGGCTTGGTATCTGGACTGCAAAGCCTTTTGATCTTAAAACAATTCTTTGATCCCGACACGACACAGGCCAGACAGAATGCAGACAGAATGGATTAATCATTTGCTCAGGCCTAAAACTGAATCTTACCCAGTGGACATGAAAAGCATCAACAGTGTTTCAAAGCAGGAAATTATTTTAATTAATTCTTTTTTCAAATCAAGTAATGATGCAGTCTACTTGTAGAGCATTTTACTACTTACAGAATGTTTTCACAACTCACACTTGACCTTCACACCCCGAATCCAGAACTTCCACCATGGCTCTACGTCTGCGATGTCTGGGAAAGGAACAGATTCATCCATCTTTGCTCTGCAGTCCCTAGCAGTTGTTCAATCACCCAGTACAGGGATTTGCTTGGAGGCTTGGGCAGCTGTGGACCTAGAGAGAAGAAAATACTTCTGAGGTGTCCCTATTTTGTGAAAATAAACATATTCATGTGATGTAGGAGAAATTTTCTTCTGCTATGAAGCCACTTGGGAGGAACAAATATGCCCTTTTTAATCAAAAGGTAGTAGAGCCACATTGAGAAGACCTTTCATGGAGCCCTCAAGTGTGAGAGGATGGATTTCTAAAGGTCATCAGGTGATAGGTCCTACCTGCATGGTGTGTGTACATTTATTTGGGCAGCTCCTAGACAGCAGCACAGGATGACCCTCCCAAAAAGAAAACACATTTCAATGTGTCACAAAAGTCTTCAGGATGGCACGACAGCCCCTGCTTAAATTTCAGCTAACTTTGGGCTTCCTTTATCACTTACAAGGGACAGCATCTATCTTAGCATTTGTGACCTTCCTAAAAGGGGAGCTGGTGATGGAAGAGCTTTCAGCAGCTTTGGGACAGGGTCCTTCTGAGAGCAGGTCAGGACGAAGCCTTAAAGCTGTCAGCCGAGATTGGCCTTGTAGGACCTGCTAGCTCTTTCTGCCTGGAGTTGAATCAAACATTTATGCCAAGTTTATAGGTTCCTGAGGATGTTCTAGGCTTAGCCCATTGTTATTTGACTTCTACCCAACTTTGTGTCCAAAGTGAAAAACGTTGGATACACTGGACACAAAATATCAAATCTTGGAGGCAAATTTTTTTCAGGCTAAAATGGAGATTGGGAAATCTAGAAAATTCAGAGGTTAATATGGTGGAAGGTGGGGGCACTGGCCAGAGATATGCATGACATGGATATGCAGAGGTAAGGGACTTTTGGAGCCATGTGTCCCAAGCCTCCTGGAATACACAGTTAGAGAAGAAGAGACAGCCTGCCTGGCCACTAATCCAAGTAGGCTCCAATACACAGTGATAAGAACTGAGTGCTCTGGCCTTTGTCCTCCTCATATTCTGATTTGTCACTTAGATGGGGGCCAAGGTCAGTCACTGAACAGACCACCTGACCTCCTCTGCTAGTCCCCTGTCCCTTGCATGGGTTCTTCCCCAGACACCTTTCACTTTCTTTTTCTTGTTTTTGAACCAGGGTTGGAACTCATGATCTTACACTTGCAAGGCAGGTGTTTAAGCCTCTGAGCTATCTCCCCAGTCCTCCTTTCCTTTCCTTTCATCTTTGTTGCCTAGTTCTATCAGTAAACATCCACTGAGACTTCAGTTTGAGGCTGTCCATATCAGACTTTCTTATGCCGAGGGGATCTCAGGTAAGAGCAGAATTCTGAGGTCCAGACTGAACACTGACTCTTATAATCCTTTGTTTCATCCTTTGCACCACAGCACAGATGTGAACTGTGACAGTGGAGCCCAAAGAAGCAACCAATTCAATAAAACATGAAATAAAATAGACCATCTTCATAGAAATTTTATTCTGAAAACCAAACAAGATGGGAAGAACCCCAAAGTTCACCAACAAATGAATGAATAAAGTTTGCCATAGATAGGATATCATGGAATATTATTTAGCCTTTAAAAAAAAGAAGGGAATTCTGGCCTATTATGATATGGATGAGCTGTGAAGACATATGTTAAGTGAAATAATCAGTTCACAAAGTAAAAATACTGTATGGTACTTGGAATAATGACTCACATAAACACAGAAAGTAGAGGAGAAGCTGCTGAAGACTGGCAGGTAGGGAGGAAAGTTAGTGTTTAACTGGTATAAAGTTCATATTTTCCAAGATGGAAATGTTCTGGATGCTAATTTTACAACAGTGTAAACATACCAAGCACTATTGAACTGTACATTTAAAATGATTAAGATAGCCAGTTTTAGGTTATACATATTTCACCACAATTAAAAAAATGAAAAACAGCAAGATCAAAAAAGCCTGTTGTAAAAAACAATTCACTGATTAACAGAGGTTTATTAACTTGTATCTTAGGTTTTCCGGGGACACAATCATGTGTGGTCAACCTCAGCAGGGTCAGGGGAGGTGACTTCAAGCTAGACAGAGCAGCTGCCCTGGAGAGGGTTTGCTGAGGAAGGAGTGGGGTTGTTTTCTGACCTTTAACTTCCTGGGAATTTCTCCCTCCCTCTTCAACTTATGGAGGAACACGCCTTGCAAAAGGACCTATCATTATGTTGTAAATGCCGACACAGTCCAGAAGCTTCTGCCTCCTCAAGGTTTCTGGAGACTAAGAGTGGGGCTGTCTCTCCTTGACCGCAGAAATTGTGTGAGTTCATGGACAGATGGAGATTTTTGCCAGAGTAGGTGGGTGATCTAACAGAATGTTTCTCAAACTGAGATTGAGGCCCTTTATGCAGGTTTTATAATTTCATAGTGTTCTAAAGCCTATAATGTAAGTATTTCTTAAATCATACAGCTAATTTAATAGCAGCTACATGATCAATTTATCACTAGTATACTGGTAAATTTTAGCACTTTTTTATTATGTGCACTCTAGTGAAGGGCAAATGACACCCAGAAGCTTAGCATGCATGGAGGTTTTGCATCAAGTTAAGTCGAGGAAAGAGGAGGGAGACTTGAGCCACACATGGGGTATCAGGGTGGGCAAATCACACTCAAAACTGCCAGTGTGGCAACATTGTTAGCATTATATGCACACTGCAATCCATTTAAACAAAAATAGCATCACTGAAGGGATCAATTTCTCACATCAACTGCAATTTTATTGACTATTAAAGTTTTGTTTCCATTTGATTGGTGAGTTTGTGCAGAATTTCAATTTTGCATCAGATATGTGTGTCATGGCCTACATATGTGTCACTTTAGCGGCTTAAAAAAGGGTAGTTTGTGAATGCCAAATGTTTAGGGTGTCTTCTCTTTAGAAGATACTACCATTCTCTAGGTAACAAACCCTAATAGTTATAGGAGGGGCATTAACAGGATCTCTCTCTCTCTCTCTCCATCTCTCTCTCTCTCTCTCTCATCTATCTAGTATCTATCATCTAGCTGTCAACTATGATCAAGTCTTCAAGGAAATCTTTAATTAGAATTGTATGAGACCAGTAACATTTCTTACTGAGAATAACTGAAGACACATTCAGGAATTCTATCTGTTGTCTTCAGCATTAATTCATAAAAACCTATAAATATATGAGTATCTTAGAGTCTGTCTCGATAAAGATTCTGGTATGAAACTTTTCATTTTCTTTGTATGTATTTGTTAGAGGGCCTCACTACACAGCTCAGGCTCATAGTACTTGTCCAGTTTTCACCCTCCCTAGTGCTGGGATTAGGCATGGGCCACCACACTGGGACTGTGGTATGCTAACTTCTCTCAGGTGGGGCTGAGGACACCTTTCTTATTCTTTCTGGTCACCATTGAGGTTGAACATTTCTTTGTTCCATGTACAAGAATTCCTAGACTGAACGAAGTAAGCACTCATATTTCACTTTAAATGGAATTCTGGGTAAGCAGTTTTGGTTGAATTTGGCAACTGTAGGATATGTTCTGCCAACTGGTGTTTTCTTATGCTGCTTATGATCCAAGACTTTCCCTGCATTATCTGTTGAGATTTTCAGCTCACCTCTCTTTGCCTGCCATGCTGTGCTCCCTGTTATACTGAGGATCCCTCCAGAACATAGGAGTGACCTTCGGATCTCCCTGACAGAAAGGCACTTCCTGAGCAGGAGGCCTGTTGGAACTATGTTCCTATTTGGGTTAGAAACTTGGGCATCCAGATACTTTCTTTGTGGAACTACTGGAAATGATTTCTGATTAGCTTCCCATGACTTTGGTCATGAAAGTGTGATGGGTCTCTATTCTTTATTTGGAGTAGGTAGTGTTTTCTAGGTGCCGTCTATATGATAACTACTGCTCTGGATTTTGTCAGTCTAAAGAACAAAATTGTTCCTCACTAGCTTGAGGTCTTCTTGGAGAAGACACATACATGTAAATAGGCTGCAGAGCATTGTAGTAAATGTGCTACGGTACTATATAAACACCGTATTCAGTTGTTAAGCCCTCCGCAGGTGGAGGAAACCCCTTCCTCTCTCTTCTTTTCTCATCCCTTTTCTTTCTTTCTGTTTTTCTTTTTGTATTTTAGGGAAGGGTCTACAGGGTATTCAGGGACTCACTGCTAGATCAGATTCTTAGTGATCTGCCTATTTACAGCCTCCTAAGAGCTGGGATTACAGGTACCTGCCACCACGCCCAGTCTCAATTGTCATCTCAGTGTGCCCCTGCGGTGGGGCTGGCATGGCAGCCCTGGGGATCACACTCCTAGCCCATGCACCTGCTTGCAGGTGCTTTAATCCACTGAGCTATCGGGCCAGCCCCCTTTCATCCCTTTTCCCTCATACCTGTCTCCCTTTCTCTTTTTTTCTCCTTCTGTTGCTCCTCCTTTTCTCCCTCTTTTCCATTTTTCTTTAGCTTTATAGTTAACATGCAATTTATTGATTAAGGTGTGAAATTAAACACTTTTTAGTGTATTTCCAGAGTTGTATAACCATCATCAAATTGATTTGAACATCATTTCACCACCGCAAAAAGAAACCCGTGTCCCCCTGAGGGCTCATCGCTCAAGTCCACCTTCTCCTGATCTGAAAGCTCCACTAATTTACTCTCTGTCTCAATGGATTTTCCTGTCTGGAAATCTCACAGAGCTGGAACCACACTTCTGGATTCCAATCAGACGTATACAGAGCTGCAAGTGTTTACTTTTCCATTAAGTAAAAAGCTGAGTGAAGTTTAAAAAATGAACAATTCCTTGCAGGCCCATCAGAGAAATGGCAAGCCACTGTCCTGAAATTGGAGAGAGAGAAGGAGATACAGAAGGTCACAACTTACTAGAGCAGAGAAGCTCCTGGGGAACTGTGGAGGAAGGAAGATCTGAGCTGTAACCAACAGAATACTGCTGGTTCAGTGTGGACAAGTTTGAGAGAGAAGTCCAGAAGAAGCCTGGTGTGAGGGAATATTTTTGTGTTTTAACTCGGAGGGCTCAACCAGTAAACAATGGATAAAAATCTCTTCTTCCTTCCAGCATGAGGAAGAAAGAAACTGTTTAGAAGTAATGGTGCATTCTGTTCTTTCAACCAGGAGAAGAAATTGCTCTAAGAAGAAATTGCTTTGCTGTAGCCTCAGTTGCTGCCATATCATAAGAGCCTAGCTGAGCTGAAGGTGAGAAGCACTCCACGCGTCCTGCACCAGCTAAGGGCATGGGAGGTGAGCAGTGTACGTGGTCACTCCCCATGCGGAGTGCAGGCACACCTCAACAGCTCCACCTCGTCACAGGACCTGAGGACACACCCTTCTCACCACCACATCACTCAACGTGTATTTACAGCTCTTTGTTTGGCCCAGAACATCTTGGCTGTCCATAGAGTAAATTAAGTTATAAGGGAAAGTATTATAAAGCATTTTGAAGGTCAGAAAACAATTTGAAGAGTCAGAACAAACAGCGCTAGACCCAGACACTAAGACTCTCAGATTGGGAATCAGTAGGGTGAGGGCCTTAATGGATAAGAATAGAGTATGGAAGAACAGAAGGGCTAGTCTAAAAAGAATAACTGTAAGAGGTAAAAAACAAACAAACAAAACAAAGCAAAAAACACTGTGAGAGAAATGAAAAACACTGTGATGGGCTCATTAATAGACTGGATATTGCTCAGGAAAGAACTGTTGAGTTGGATGATAACTCAACAGAAATGCCCAAACTTGAATAATAAGAGTAAAAATGAAAACCAGAATGGACTGCCTGATGGAACAAAAGTGCAGCATCTGGATGCAACCATGTAATATGGCCTGTCAGGACAGGCTTCTTCTACTTACCATTCCATAATTTCTTAGCAGCTTCAGAGCAGGCAATGATTCTATGCCCTCTAAACTTCCAAAGGGTTAGTGAGCTCCTGGAGAGAAAAAGAAAATAAAGCAGTGGTAGAATACTGAGGATGTTGAAAAGGAAAAAAAAAGTTGGTTTTTTTTTTTTTTATGTATTTGGTACAGGGTCTACAGGGTCGCCCTACAGAGATCCAACTTGTAGTGATCATCCTGTTTTCAGCCTCCCAAATGGTGGGATTACAGACCCATGCCACCATGCCCAGTCTCAATCCTATCTCAGCATGTCCTGGAGGTGGGGCTGGCATTGAATTCTGGTCCTCGCCCCTGCCTAAGCAGGTGCTTTAGTCTGCTGAGCTATCTAGCCGGCCCAAAAGGCAAAATTTTAAAAAAGCTGAAGACTTCACTTAAAGAAAATTTCTTTCTTGTACCTTGGTTTGCCCTGTAGGTATAAATATTTGTCTTTTCAGAAGCATGCCTTTTGCTCTGAATAGTGAGTGATTCACTTCGCACACCACGGCCTACTGTTCGGGACTTCTGTGTATGGGCTGGTAGAGACAGTTCCTCCCTTTCCCACTGTCGCGAGGGCTTCACTTCCATTGAAACTCTGGCATCTCTGTTATTGTTTCTTTATGAGCCTGCTGCTTGACAGTGTGTAGACATAAAAGTGCTTCACCTCTAGAACAGGCTTGACGAGCTGGCAAGTGACGTAGCTGTGGCTTGTACTGTTTTCTTAAGTGCAGTTAAATTCACACTTGCAAAGCCCATAGAGAGGCTCTTGTCCATTTTGCCGAGTTACTGTGCAAAGGGGCTGAGATCTCGAAAGGTCTGGTTTCTTTCTCTGTGAGCCTGGTTGGCTTGAAGCCTGCTCAGCTGGCGTGAGCAGTCTGGGTCCCTTCCACACTGCAGTCTCAGTGTTTATGGACCCAGAAACAGAGTCTCATAAAGCCTGGAAGCCACGTAGGGCTGCAATGTGATGCTTCTTTCTTTTTTCTACATGAAGATTTGATTTTGTATCTGCTTGAAAAATGACACAGTTAGCTTGAATCATTGTAAAATTCAATGTTAAAATAGAACTGGATAGGCAGTAGTTGAATCACACTGTTGTAGTTAAACTATTTATCATCTAATACTACACGAGCTTAAGAATGGGTTTAGCCAATCATTTTTTGAGGCACATAGATGCCATAGCACTCTTTACATCTTGTTCTCTTCTTCAACAATGTGCGTCATTATTACACCTCTACCAGATAGTACTTTAAGAACATGTCATGTATAAATCTTTCTTATTTTCTTTCTTTCTTTTATTTCTTCTTTCTTTTTTCTTTTCTTGTTTTCTCCCTTCTTTTTTCCTTTCTCTGTATCACTGACTTCTATTTATCAAAATATATTCATAAGTATTGCTCCAATAATTTGAAAGACTTTAACATGATGTTTGAGATTGTCCTTTAATTGTTTTTAAAATGTGCTAACGAGAGTGGGCAATGGTGGCGGCAGGCTGGGATGGTGACTTGGGGGGGATGGCGAGTGCTCAGAGATCCCACTCGGCGGAATGAAGCTCCTACTCAGGGCCAATGGCTTAATCACGGGTCCTAACAGCTGTGACCCAGAATCTGCTGCAGGGTTCCATTTCTCCTGAGAGATGGTTAAGCCACAGGAGCAGCAGTGGGAGCAGTGTGGCAGCAGGGTCACAAGCATATTTGCCATCAGGCACCAGTGGGCTCCCCGTCTCTGACCAGCCTGGTGTGGGGAAGAGGATGGGTGGCATTATCCCAAGACCTGTTGGAGACTGGGAGTCAGGGATTTATCAGCTATGTGGTATGCAGAAACTTATCCAATATTTCAGGTCGTCTATGTAGACATTTTATGAAAGAAACATGGCAACGTCCACCTAATGAGGGGTATTGTGAAGAAGCCTGCATGGGGAGTTTGTGACTTAAGGTTTGTCTGTACCTTAAGGGGACTCTGCATGATGTGAATCACTTGAGAACACCGGGCCAGTAACTTAGCTGGAAAGGTTGCCTCCTTACCTGTTCACTCATTTATTCTGTGATTCATAATTGCTCATCCAGTGCCAACCACTAAATGCCTGGCACTGGACGAGGGTTGGGGATACAGCTGTTATGAATCAGGTTCTGTCCTGCTCCTGCCAGTTTGCTGGAGGTGATGGCTACAAATGACAATTACAATCAAGTGGATAAGCGCACACTGGGGAAGGTACAGGTAGCCTGGAAGCATCTGGAGCATCTACTAACTTGGCTGGGACAGTGAGGGAAAATGAAGTCTCCAAGGATGATAAACAGAAAGCAGAGGAAGGGGAGGCTGCATAAACTAGCATCACTCACAAACAGAGGTCAAAGAGATGGATTCAGCACACTATCTGTAGTTTTCTGGTGTGGCTGGAGGGGTGATTTGAGGGAACTATAAAAATGGATGTGACAAGGAGATGGAGAGACAACAAACCAATTCTCCCAGGAAGTTTGTCTTTTCCCCCCTTATTTTTGATGTTCATCTCATTTGACTTTGTTTTCACCAAAGATAGGACACTGAGGCTTTTGCTTTTTGAGCTAGAAATTGCCATACATTCTTCATTAGCAACTACATGTTAGTAGTTTTATATACTTCGGACAGTGCTATCAATCAAACTTTCAAGCACATCTTATTTAAACATATAAAATACAAAAAAAAAAGGAGACCTCTGTCTTTTGATAGGGGGTCCTCTCTGCAAGGCAGGGCACTATGTATCTAGATCAGGCATCAGAGCCTTGGGGTGGCTTAGCCTGTGCCTCAATTTCAATGTTTTGTCAGATGGGACTGCACAATGTTTCCATGGCTCCATCACTCCCTGCTACTTAATACCTGGCTGACTTCTTCATACTGATATTACCTACTTAGCCAGAAGAGCAACTGGATCCAGAAACCCTTCTATAGATTACCAATAGTCTCATTGTTTCTGATAGATTGATCCTCAGGTCCGTCCATGTTAGTTTGTATACAAGTCAAACATGATAGCTGAGAAGGGGTTTGGAAGCATTCTTTCACTTCCCACCAACTCATACCTTTTTTCTTTTTTGAATCCTCTCTCTCTCTCTCTCTCTGTCTCCCTCTCTGTCTCTGTCTCCTTCCCTCCTTCCCTCCCTCCTAGAACTTTCCTTTGTTACCACAGTTAAATTCAATTTAGCAAGAGCAGACAGGACATCTCCCATAGGTCTGGCCCTCAGGACAGTGCTTACTTCCAGGGATGTATCAATCTCATCAAAGGCAGCAGGATACAGACCAGAAATGAAGTCAGTTCTGTTGTGTGGGATGAATACCTCGATGGGTCCAAACGAGAAGCCAGGAGGAGCACCTAGGCCCATGATGGTGAACCTTCAAGAGCCTTCAGAGATACCAGTAGCCTGCTGTGGCATGTGTGCCATATGTCTGCCATGACTGACCAAAGCTGTCTGGGAGGACAAGACCAGCAGGAATTAACAGAATATGCAGGTGCATTCCAGTTGCAGAGAACTATGGGAGCAAGACATCAGAGTGGTGCCTTCACAAGATTTCAGCACTGAGCACATAGCTTGGGGAGTGGGGACAGAAAGAAAGGGATCAGAGCTGTCAGCTGAGGAGGAGGAGTCTCCTGCCTTTCCTGTTTGTCTGTAGGGTGGTGTTTGGCACCTCCTGGCAGCACTCCGTACTGAGATGGGTACTGACTCCTGCCCCACAGGAAGTCTGTATTTTTCAAAGGTTTCCTTAGAGGAAAGAGTCCCAGGAGAGTAGAGGGCTGACTCTGCACTGGCAGGAAAAATGGTCTAAATGCAGGCCAAACCCAGAATAGCTCCTGGAGGTTGACCAGACGGAAATTAGATTACTGGTCTGTGTGGGTGTAGCTCTCCCAAGGCCAGTAAAAGGGTGAGAACAGGCAGTGATCCATCTGGGGGGAGGGGGGAGCCAGTGAATATTAGCCCCATTTTTAAAATATTCAAAGGCAAAGCAATTTTGAGTGCCTGGATGTGTGAGTGGGGGCGGCACTGCTACTTATTAGTAGACAGGTTATCAGCAATATTATTGACCCGCCTGTTTAAAATATTGATCTCTGGATGTGCCTGTGAAGTAACAAGCTAGAGGCAGCTTTCTGATCTCCCCAAGCGGGGAAGGGTGCAGTGATGCTCCTTAGGTAACTGTCATGGGGCACATGCTGTCCCATTAGGAAAATGTCTTAAAGAGGAACCTATTGGGGGCCTTCTCCTCTCAAATCTGTCTCCCTCTTTGTTCCTTCTGTGGAAGGTTACTCGTTTAAGGATCCCCACAGCCAGGTATGTCAACACGTAAGGTCTGTGTGTTTCAGAATTTTTCTCTCCTCACTGGGTTTTTAGGGAACTGGGTTCAGGGAAATGATTGCAGCAGTGCAGACAGCTAAGTGTCCCTGAATCTCTGAGGGCAGCCTGAGGGCAGGAGTGTCTGGTTTCCTCCTCTCAAAGCCACAGGGAACTATGCTGTGCTGTGCGGGATCAGTGTGTACCTCAGCCTCCTGAGGAGATGGCTTCAGGCTGGGAGATTTGGGTTTTGTGTAAATAGGAGAGAGGATTTCATAAGCTTCTTGGAAACACATGGACAGTCATAGCATTTGTCATCTGCTGCCAAATTTGGCCTTTTCATCTTTCATCTTTGTGCAGGACATAATGGCAATGGGGCACGAATTCTGGGATGCATTTACATAAATAGCTTGGTTGCTGAGGATTTTCACCTGTTATGGGTCCAAAACATGTGAAGGATTGTGAGCGTGACTCAAAGCAATTTCAATTAAAATGTCAAGAATGGAAAAAAAATCAGCAGTATTCCTGATCGCTCTATTTTCTTCCTTTTCTACATCCGTAATTTTTGTTGTGCTCCATAAACTGCTTGAAGTGATTTATTTTTGCCCTTTGAGCTTTTCTAAAGTGTGTAAGTTGATTCCCACATTTGGGTACCATTGTGGAGCACTTCAGTGTCACTCATGAAAGGCTTAATTGATTCCCTTCCACCCCCCTCTTTCTAGGCAGGTAAACTCAATCTTTCCCACTTTGCATTTCCAGAGCCCAGAGCTCTTATCTGGTGTTGTGTGTGCCTCTGGCACTAGCTGCTCCTAGTATAGTATTCATCCATGAGTTAGCCCTTGCTTGGCTGTTCACTCCTAGTAGGGACCATCTCTCATTGATTTCCATATTCTCAGTGTGAGCACAGTGCCTGACACATGGCAGGTACTTATTGGGTGTTAAGTGGTCATTCCTACTTCTAAGAGATGTTATTTATCTATTTTGTCATCCAAATGACAATGTGGTAGAGCATAAGCCTCAAAAAACGATACGTAGGAAACAGGGGGATGGGCAAAGGGTTTAGAAGCCAAAGACCCTTCTTTTTTATTAGCTATTGCTATCACTTTGAGCAATCATCAGTATGACCTTTTGTTATTCATGAAATGACAGTATTGCTTTCCTTCTAGATTTTTGGGAAGAGTTTAAAAAGTATAATAGAAATAGAAGTGCTCCTTCAACTGTGATGAATTTTATCAACAGAATAATTGTCTTTAGAGATAATAAAACTCTGAGCCCAAAAGTTAGAACAGACACCTTTTGTAGTTCCTTCATTTTTTCTGAATGACCCTGAGCAAGTAAATTACTTGGCCTCTGGCATGAATGTCTTGTCAAAGGAGTCAGACAGTCCTATTTTCAGGGCTATGGTGAGTATCAACCTATAAAGCATATGAACAGGGCCTGAAGATTATTGATGTTTGTGGACAAAAGCCATGGTTCTAGACAAGGAAGACAGGGTCTTGCACAAGGCCTCTCTTCTGCCTGCCCTCCCTGCCATCTCCTTCTTGCTACCCCCACACCAAGGGCTGTGCACACATGTGTGATCATGTGGAGGGCAGCAGGCCAGAGCTTTCAGTTCTCAGCGATAGCACCCTTGGCCCTGTCCTTGATTTTCATAAACCCAGGGATCTGATTGTTGGTTGATTCTGCTATCAGGAGTGGGGTGCAGTGAAGTCACTTCTGCTGAACTCACACCTGTTGGGGAGATGTACCCAGGTGCCTAAACCCTAAACAGGCATACTCTAAGCAGACGCATATTTCTGGTATATCTGGACCCAGAGTGGGCATCAATGATGTTTGTCATCTTTTTTTTTTTCCTTTTTCTTTCTTTGGAGATTGAACCTAAAGTCTTCACACTGAACTACACTTTTTCTATATCTTGTCCTTTTAAATTTTATTTATTTATTTTTATTAATTAATTAATTTATTTATTTATTTGGCAGAACCAGGGATTGAACTCAAGCCCTTGTGCTTGCCAGGGAAGTGTTTATTCCACTGAGCCATCTCCCTGGCCCCATTGTCTTTTTAAATTTTAGACACCATCTCACTAAATTGCTTAGTTACCCAGGCTGGATGAGTTGGAATTGTCAATCCTCCTGCCTCACCCTCCCAGAGTACTATGATTACAGGCATGAGCCACTACACCTGGTTTGAGTTATATGTTACTCTAATTAATCATCCTCTTTTTCTGCCAGTTGAACAATATACAGTTTTGGCATAATATACAGCTGTATAATAACTAGAATAGATTTCTAACCTGTGCCCTGAACATAAAACGCTTTGAAGTATGATCATGCAAATCACTAGTATTATGCTGCTGCATTAAGTTTTGTCAAGAAAGATGAACAAGCCAACACACAGAGCTGCTGTGTCATGATGATGTATCATGATGCTATTTTGTTCTCTGTGCTGGGACAGAATGCAGTTTGGAAAGACACTGTTGATCTTTATCCTTTGTATTCCATTTATTTCTCTCCAAAAAGATAGACTGGTCTTTTTGATTGTGAACTTTTAGTGGAGAAAAGAGCTAAGGGCTTTGGGGTGTGTCAATGGAAGCTGGGAGCTGGTAAGAACTGAGGGTATAGTGAGTCACAGTACCCTCACTATTTATCTGTCCATATTCTAGGTTATCAGCAAGATTGGAATAAAACTGGTTGCACTGAGTTTCCAGAAATACTGAAGCCCAGGGAATGGGGCTCCTGGTCCCAGAAAATCTGGATTCCTCTGCTGTAGCACAGTCTACAAATTACTGGCACCAGCTTTCCAAGAGATCCTGTCAGCTCTTTGTTTGACCTGCCAGGTCAGGAGGCCCCAGGAGTTACTGAGATTGGACCTTAGAACCATTGCTTTGGAAAAATTAGTAATGCTAGGGCAGCAGAATATGAGGCTGCAAACTTAGCCTCGCTTGGTTGGCAGTATTTACTTTAGAAATACAATTTCCAGGTGGTTCTGTAGGGTCAGATGACACCCAGCTCAGTTAACAGCATCTGAATTTTCAGGACTGTGGAAGCTTTAAGAGTTGATGGTGGAACGAGAGGAAAGCTGAGAGCCAAGCTGCAGAAGCAGGTCTGGAGGAGCATGGAGGGGCCTGTGATTCACCTGAGCCAGAGCTTCAATGTGCCCCCTCTCTCCCCCATCTGCTCTTAGTGAGAATCCTTGAATGTTCTGGAGAGTGTGACAGTGACAAAACACCAAGCAGTTGCTGTGCTGAATGTTTTGCACACTTCAACTCATCTAACCCCCAAAGCAATCCCAGAAGCTGGGGCTACAGTCAGGCTCCCACCTGTGAACAGAGTTACAGAGATCCCACCTCACGTAGTTAGTAAGAGGCAAAGCCAGGAGTTAGCCAGGCCATCTGGCTTCAGAATCACACCCTTAGCAACTGCCTCCTTGACTCGTAACCTGGGCCAGATACGTGGTGACAATTTGCATATCCTTTTGTGGTTATTAAGAGGTAAAGTATTTTTTCAAGGACAAATTTGTATAAGTACTAAGACAAAGTGGGGAATTTCTGTAAAACCCTTGGTTATTTTATTTTTGTTGAAAGCAGTTCTCTTCCTAGAACATTTTAATTTGGATTTTACTTCAACAAGCAACTTTCAGTAATTGAGGCAATCTTGAAGTGGATAGAATAAATAACAAAACCAAATCTGGCCTGGCTTGTGGGGCTTGTCATTGAAAATACAGGGAGTGGCAGGATGAAATCACAAAAACATTTACTTTGCCTTCCAGTAAGAGCACTGAATCCTGGCAGAGCACACGTACCAGACTGAGTGAATGGTTTCACCTGGCCCCTTCTATTTCAATGAAATTTGACTAGGGTTTCGGAGAGCATTATTCCATCCTAGGGGAATTCCTGTATGGATGTAAACAGAGCTCACTGTTTGTTTATAGGCAAATGCCTAAAAGGCCACGACAGGTAAGAGTTTAGAGGATACAATCATAATGGCATTGTTTAAAAAAATGACTTTATTGAACATGTGAGTACTTGGTGTGCAGCGCTACTTTCTGAATTTGAAGATAGACATTTTTTGTACTTTTAACTCATAGTTACATCACAGAAGGATCATATAAAATAGATATATTCATGCCCTAGGTGAGTTTAAATTTTGTTGTCATGAAGGGAAAATGACATCCATGTGAGTAGACATTTCCTTCAGTAGAAGTCTTCAAACTACCCTATCCTCCCCCAGGGGATTGCCACAGGGCTGTTTGTCTCAATAGATTTTTGGCAGTAAGAAGATCACTGAATGTCAAGTCATGTGGGTAGTCCCTAATAATCCTTTTTGTCTTTAATATTTGGCCATTATTCTTTATTTATGATCCAGCTTGGATTTGGGTTTCTGCCTCTCTATTATAAAGTTATCTATTTATCCGTATATCCATCCACCCATCCATCCATCTATTTTATGTATTATCTATTCCCTACCTTCTCGATAGCAGACTCCCATAGAGCCTCTGACTCTCCCCTTCTGCTTTCATGATGAAAGCTAGATATTCCCTGCAGTTCCTCTCACCATGCACTGCTGTGGAGCACACTGTGAAATCACCTTCAGGATCATTTCCTGGGATATGACCAGTTCAAGTCTGTGTCCTGCTGAATTGCTTGTTGGCAATTTTTCTAGTAAGTGCTTGGTTCTGAACCTATAGCACTGGATAGAATGAGAGGGGAATGTGAGGCAAGTGAAACAGCAGTTCCAGCTTTGCCCTGTTAGCCTTGCGGGACAGGAGATTCCCTCACATTGCACCCAATCATGTATGCTTTGCTGCAAAAGAATTGGTAATTTTACATAAAGAAGGAGGAGGATAAGGAGGAGAAAGAGGAGGAGGAGAGGAAGATGAAGAAGAGGAGAAGAAAGAAAGAAAGAAGAAAGAAAGAAAGGAAGAAAGTTAGAGAAAGAAAGAAAGAGAGATGGAGGAAGAAAGAAAGAGAGATGGAGGAAGAAAGTCACCTTTGGGAATCTGGATAAAATCCTTTTTCTTTCCAATCTGTCTTAGAAAGTTTATTGTATTTATACTTTAGAACAAATTACATCTTGACCTTCATAGCAGGACGATGGTGTCTTTTCACCAGATAGCATATCCCTTCTTGGCTGTAAGTTTCAGCAGCAACTTCCATCTGGTTTTAATGACAGATAAGCTGTGGAGCCAATAACTGGTCCCTGGGAAAACACAGTGGACAGTTGTGTTTTTCCTTAAATATGTGTGGATGGAGTGGACCCCATGCTCAAGTGGCTCCCACCTTCACTGACCTTGCCTTGAATGGTGTTCTCTTTCATGTGACATGGAGAAGCTGACTTTGTACTGGGCTCTGAGTTATGAGACAGTTTTAAAGATCAAAACTTGAATGAGAGAGCTCCTTGGGAATCCCTGTCCACTGGCCTGAGCCTGAGGCCTCTGTGATACGCACAGCTGCCCTACTGCATCATCCCTGGCCCACACCTCCCTAAATAGTTTGGCCTTGATTTCAGAGCTAGTGTGGAGAGAGCACAGCTATCTATCAGGCCAGAAACCATGGAAGCCTCCCCAGCGGTGACCCCTCTACTTGCACTGCCAAATAATAGCTGATCAAATGCATTCACCTTACAAAACTTAGGCAGCCTTGTGATTATTTTTTCCAGTGCCCAGCTAACAAGGATACCTTGAGGGCAGTTTGACATTTCTCTCTGGTTTGGGACTTCTTTCATCTGACATGTCACTCCTACTAGCAGTCTTGGTGGTGGAAGGAGACCAATTGTGTCCTGTGGTTGGCACTTTCTAAGTGCCTTATCATTGTGCCCAGAGGATTCTAGCATTCCATGCTCTGTCTTTCGCCCATGTCTTTGCATACAATCATGAGTCTTCTAACAAGGGAGATACATTCCACGGGCTGCATTGTTACATGACTTCAGAGTTGTACAAACATCACAGAGTATACTTATACACTTATATAACATATGCTTGTATATGTTTATGACACCAGCAGGTTATATAAGTTTGTATATTGCTTGACTGAATTATTGTTTTATGTTGCATGATCGTATCTTATTTCTTCTAAACACACTTCCCACTCAAGGTCCATGATTCAATCAATATCCACTGAAATAACTGGGCATTTCACTGGACACAGAAACCCGTGTGCATCCCAGAATTTTCCTCCTTTTGGTTAAGATCCCTATGCTACCACTCGTCCTTCCAGTCAATGTTCAGTTCTGTCCCCTGCAGATCTGTTTCGATCGATGCCTTTTCTTCCTTCACTCTTCCCCCCAGGACCTGCCATGCACTCTTACCATGGCTTTTATCCCTGTATCCTAACTGCTGTCTCTGTAGGCCTTTTTGCTAACTCTATTAATTCCTGAAAAGTGAGGATAGCATCTCATTCATTTTGGCCTTCAGCAGCTGGTACTCTATGGCTGTGCAGTAGGCTCTTGATAAATGGGTAAATGTATGCTTGTTTTCAAGGCATTTTGGGAAGGGTTGGCTAAGAAATTATTTCCAGCACAGGGAAGGCAAAACAGAGAAGTTAAACGTGATTTTAATTTTAACATGAACCTAAGGGGCTAGGTTGAGTGAACAAGAGAAAAAGACAAAATATTAGACCTAAGAAATGGTAATTTTGTCAATGCTTAAAATTTAAATAATTCCATACAAGTTTACTGAGAAAGAGAAGAAAAAAGTTGCTATGAGACAGCTATGAATTTCATTTTGTCTCCAGGGCAACCAAATGAATAACATTTCAGAGAGAAGTAGGACTTGAGACAGGTTCTCACAGGTCAGGTCCAGTGTTCCAACCAAAACTCATTGAAGAAATAAAATAAGCTAGAGTTTCTAAAGCAAGACAGGTATCAAAACCAGATTCAGAGGAGACAAGGCAGAGCCCCTCTGTGCAATCTTCCCTGTGGATACTGAGAAGAAGGTGGTGAAATAATGGAAATCCTGTGTGTTCAGTTCTGAGACGTTGCAGCACCAATTCTTTGGTGTTTACAGCAAGGAAGAGCCAGCTGCTAAAGGAAGTACTTGTAAGCTAGTTCCCGAGGCCAGTAGTGAAATGTGATTAGCCCTATGGCATGGAGAGGAATATGGGCACAGGCTTTCTCTGAAAGGGGCTCATGGGAAAACAGAGCTGCCCTGAGGATTGCATCTAACCTCCCCATTGTTCTCTGGCTTGGATCATTCTCATTTCAGCTCCATCAGGAGCAGATTTCAGGTCTGATCCTTGGCATGGTTGTTTGCTTCCCAGTTCTGGTATTCTGAGAATCAACCCGTTGCCATGGGGACAGCCATTTAGACAATTCATTTGAACAAGGCCTTGTTAAGTGGACAGAATAGGACCCAAGGAAATATCTACTTCAGCACACAAGAGCCTCGTAGGCGGAACACTGTGTCATTGCCCAGCTAATAGCCACAGCTGGTTGTCACGGGGCTTTGCCATTCATCCCTTTACCTCTCCATCCTCTTAGGATATGTATGTTCATTGCCTCACAAATGCCTGTGTAGCTTCAGAAGTGTTGGATCTAGTTTCCCAGATCTTGCAGTGCTGGGCTCCCTTTGCCAGCACACTCATTACAACAGGTCATGACAGTTGTCTTCAAGCAAAGACAGTTGTCTTCTACTTAGTTACAATGTAGAAGATGTGAGCTTCTTCTACCCACTGTCAATAGTATCAGTTTTGAAATCTCTAACTTCCCTGGTGTCTTAGCTACTTTTCTTTTGCTGAGATAAAATACCCAACACCCAAAGCTAAAAGGCTGAAAGGCTCACAGTTTGTAGAGGGCTCAATTCATAGTTGTTTGACTGCAGAGCAGGATGGCACAGCTGAGGACAAACAGTTCATGAGAGTCAGAAAGTAATAAAGTAACAAGGGACCAGCACAGCACTTTCTATCCCTTGTATTTTATCCAGGCTACTTAGGCTGGGTAGCACTTATACCCTCAATCTTAGTGCCCTTGATCCTAACATTGCACATGAATCAATCCCAGCACCACACATTCTAGATCCAGCCACTTCTAAAAAGCTCCACCTATGACTGCATGAGGCTTTGGGGGGACATTGAGACACAAGCCATAACACCTGAGCCCTTAGAGAAGTCCCATCTGTAGAAGGACCCATAGGCAAGCCTAGCGCTCCAGACATGGGGTTGGTGAGCAGATGCAAGTCTAAAGTGAAGGAAAGATATGAGCCACTGATGCAGTCACTGTTCTCCACAGAGAGTCCATACAGGTAGTCAGTGTGAAGCTGTTCAAAGGGCCTTGCCCTGAGAAGGAAATAAAACATTACACAAAGATTTGGAAGTCAGTGATTACGTGAAACACAGAACAGCATCTCATAGGGTAGTTGGTTGGGGCTCTTTAGTAGCTGCCAAATGACACTGGAAGCCTAGAGTGTTGCATACCGCTGTAGTCATCCAAGACCTTGCCCTGGTCCCCTGAGATATAAATGTATTGATTTTCAGAATGACACTAATACAACATCAAGAAAATATACAGATGTTCCTCTGTTATGAGGTTATGTCTTGTTAAATTCATTGTACATTGACAATGTCTAAGTGAAAATGCTCTTAGTAGCACAGCACCCTTCACCTACACGACAAAGACTTGCAGCCTGCTCCTTTCTTGGAACCCTGATGCATCCCCCTCCTCCAGGGAACTCAGGCTGACTGAATGAGCAGATGCTTCCTAGTCAGAGATGACTTCCTACAAGGAAGTTTCAGACTGTGACAGAACCAATAAATGGTTGGAGTTACAGTCATCTGCTCTGTGGTAGTAAGAATCTATCTGCCCAGATGTTGGGTTGATGTTTTAGACACAGCACCTAAACATATATCGCTGAATCTTTTCCTCACTATGGTTTTCTTTACCCTCTGTTGAAAGACCCTTTCAACTACTGTTTCTACTGTTGCTGTTTTTAGAAAAGACAACTTGGTGGGCACTGGACCTTGAGACTGCATTTTCTGTGCAGATAACAAACTCCAGTAGCCCTGTGCAGAAGCACCAAGGATACATGTGCAATGACTCCCAGAGACAGATGAGAGGCCTGTCATTTGTGACAGTATGTAGGAACCAGGCGGCTCACTAGGAGAAACAGCCATCTGTAGGTGGACAGAAAACCTGCTGCACCATTGGATGGACACCAGGGCTGGGTCAATGAGATGAAAAGATGAATGTGTATTTACGCTTAAACCTTTTAGCGAGCACTAGCGGAAGTCAGATGTAGTCCTTGGAGGTTTCTGGAGAGTACTTGGCACTTGCTGTCCCAGGCAGAGGCCAGGTCTCCTGGGGGACTGGAGGTGTGAGTGCTGTCCCCCTCCCCAGGCAGGACTTGGTTCTGGCTCCGGGTTGGCCCCTGGGCACACACTCTTCCTGCTCTCCTGCATCCTTGTCCTTGCAGCTGATTCTCAGATGCTGTTTGTTCTTATTTCTCCTCTTTCCAGGCATCCGCACTGCAGGCATAAATTACAGACTGGAAGCAGACGTTCCTGGGAGGTTCCCACATAGCCAAAAGCAGAGGCCTTTGTCCCCAGGGTCAGGCCAGGCCCCGAAATCTCCCATCTACATGGCAGATCCCAGAGGTGAGACCCAAGGCGAGATTTCAGAAGAGCTGGCTGCTTCTCTGCAGAGAAGGAACACAGCAATTATGTTGGCCATTAGGGGTTAGCGCAAATCTCAGGAGTAAAGATGGGTCACCTTTGATGATACTCTACCTGTATGGAGACAGAAAAGACATCATGAACTACCATTGTACTGGCAGAAATGGTGCTGAGCTAGGCAAAACTGCAAGCAAAACGGCCTCCTTGTCCTGGGAGTCTAATCACTCTGGCTTCCAGACTGCAAGGGACTGACCTCTTGGTAAGCTTGCTAGAAACCTCACGGGCCCATGAGTTTCGGATATTACTCAACACAATGAGCTTCTCTCTGTGTTAGTTTAGGAATCTAAGATGAGTAGTTCAGAAAGCAATTTCTAAGACCTGGTCTGTAGTGCTTATGACGACAGTTTCAAAATTTGATTTATTTGCGTATGTAAGTTTGTACATAGTAAACCTCAGATTGCTTTCTTTTGAGAGACAAGTTTGACTTTTGTTTTGAAATGAAATGCTTCAGTTGTCGCTTTGTCCCTGCATTTCAGTTAACTCAGGACCCTTTTCATCATAGCTGTTTTAGCCACTACAGTAGCCCACAAGTGGGGGTGGGGACTGAACTATTTTTCCTTTACTGCTCGTACTGACTTGCCCTTGTGGCTGCAGTGACAACCTCGAAGACACAGAATGAACAGACAGATGATTGGTCTGCACAGTCGCGTCGCTGTTTTGTAGGACAACTGTGGATGTGTGTACTTTAATGGCAGTGGCACATGGAACATGTCCATGTCTGCCACTGGGCAAACAGCATTTTCTGGCTACAGGGTGCCCTGTCATAATCCCTTGGTTTTCCCTTTGGACTCAGCTGTGTGCTCCTGGCAGAAGGCAAACTAAGTCATGAATCATTGATGTCATTTCAATCGCTATTTTTTAAAATAAATTTATAAAAACACTAAAAAAACCCCAGAAAGAATGCTCTTGGTACACCTAGCTTGCTGAACATCACAGCTGCGCAGCAGTGTGCTTTGGAGTGCTGGTTGTTTCCCTTCATAATCACAGGGCTGACAGGAGGTGAGAGCTCTGAGAGCTCCTGGTTGGCAAAGAGCAGAGCAGCACCTGTCGCTAACCTAAGATGTGACACTTCGGGTGGGTTTCCAATGAGCGGTGTGGGAGCAGCTTGGGATTGTGGAGCACACTCCCCGCTTGCGTGGGCGGATCACGGAGGCAGCTTTGGAGGCTGCTGTGGGTGGTCGGGCTCCTTCCTCCTGAGCGCTCTTCCCCTGTCTTGCTTCTCAGCTGCCAGGAACCGAGCATCTTTGCCCTATAACATTCTCTGCCATGGTGGTCCAGCCTTGGAGGTAACTGACCACGGGGCAAATTCCCTGAAACTGTGAAGCAAATCAAACCCTTCCTCTTGTAAGTGGTGAGAAAGCTACTACCGAAAAGACTGTGTTCAAATTTCAAAGTACAGTTTCTGATAACTATGTATTACTTTTACACCATCATGAGCTAAAAAAGTCCTAAGTCAGAGTGCCATAAACCATGGTCACACAGCTAGAAATAGGCACAACTGCGGATTAAACCCAGTCTGTCTAGCTCCAGTGTCTGTCATGGTTAATTAGCACCACTGTTGGGGGTGGAATGAGCAACACCCTAAAGAGGAGATGCAGAAGCATAACTCTCCCCTAGCAGTGCGCTGGATCCATCCACCATCCGTGGTCAAGGCAAAGGCCAGCAAGTGGGGATAACTTTGTGGAAGACTGTAAAGATAACTGATATAGGGTGTTGGCCAAGCTGAGAACAGGCAGAGACGTGAACCTTCTGCCTCTCCCAATGTCATCATGAACTAAGTAGCCCCATTCTTGGCCTGTCCTCCATTTCTTGTTTTCTAGTTGACAAAGTCTCTTGGTTTATGATAACAAGATCAAGGGGCAAGGCAAATTCTGTTAAGCTATCTGGGTCCTTTTGATACCACAGTGTACAGGACCATACAGCCAGGAAACCTTCTTAGTGAGCAGGAGGCGTCTGTGTGGTGATGCCCCTTCCTCTTCTTGGGGAGCATTCATTCATCAGGAAGGCTCAGCATGCTGGTTGTCCTACAGCTTCAGCCTGCTGTCCTGCTATTGAAGTTTCCATCTGGACATTGACTTATGCCGGTCATTCCTAGGGGTACAGCTGCTGCTTCTGATTGGATATCTCAACCACAGAAAGGGTGTGGAAGAGTGAGACAAGTTGAGCTGTCCAGAATGTTTTTCTTCTGCTGCATATACATGCAGTATGGAGCCTGGGAGTTGTGGACAAGCTCACTGGATTATTCCAGAGTTGTAACTTTATCTTTCCAAATTCTAGCTCTGGCATTTATAGCTGGTGACCAAGCACCACAAGTTATTTGGGACAACACAAGGTGCCCAGCACATAGGAAGGGCTCAGTAATTTGAGCTTCCACCCAGATACTGTGCTCTTACTTATCTTCACTAGGTGGCTGATGTCATCATTCTTGGGTGGGTCTTTGATTTGCCTCTGACCATGAAGGTCTTAGAATTGGAGATGCTGTCATATTTCTGGGAAAAATAGGCAGTGCTGGACAGAAAAGAAACAACATCAGAGTTCCAAGATAGACACAGGGGAGTGAAGGTTACCAGGTGGCAGATAGAAACTGCAGTGGTTTAAAAAGAAAAAAGAATATCCTGGGGGAAATAACTGCTTATAAATTCACTCCATTGTACTGTAGTAGGTATTGGGGGAGTTTTCAAGTTAATGTTTTATGTCACGTTCTCGAAGTACTATCTCAACAAGGATTTCCTATCTCCTAGAAAGATTCTGCCAAGTGAAAGCCAGGACTTGGAAGATCACCTGCAAGCAGAACAGGGAACATCTCACAGACATGCAATCCCATTTCAAAGGAGTGGCCTCAGATTCTTCTGATGCCAATGTTACCTTACCATCCCCGCCTCAGGTGTCAAAGTGGTTAGCAGGAGACAGACAGGGAGTTTAAAATCATCTTACTCTTCACCTCTGCAGATTTTCATCCATAGAGACAACTTTCTTGCCAACTTTTTGGTGAGAAGGAGCAGCAGAAGCATGCACTCTCCCTTTCCTATAGGAACATGTCTTCAATTATAGAGACATGGGAAAACCCAACCAAAATGGGAAACAAGTGTCCAAGTGGAACTGACTGGGGTGAAGGATTGCAACTGGCCGAGGAAGAAGGTTAGAAACTCACCTGTGCAGACAAAGCCTGAAGATTTAATTTGCTTTTGATTTCAGTTTCAGAGGAAAAAGATTGCCTCAGTGGCCAGTGTGCTGCCATGCAGAAACCTCTGTTTTCTTATCCTGCCAGGACTCCCCACCCCCTCCCATGCTGTAGCTACCCCACGTGTAAGGCTCCACTTATGCCCAAGGCAGTGCTGCAATGTGGGAGCCTCAGCTTGCCCCTTGCATGCCAGGTTTGGCAAGGTGTTCTACACACTTATGCCCTGCTCTCATCCATGATCTTTAACAACAAGGAAGAACTCCAGTTTTGCAACCTTGAGACAAATGGATGTAAAAGTAACCCTACCTGATATCAAACATAAGCAGGTGAACTGTTGCTCAGAGACCCCTCTTCTGGTCACTTTCCTTTTAGGCTATGGAGAAAATGGCATCATTCAGCACCAGAGCTGTGTCCTCTGTCATGTTCTTCTATGAACACAAACACCCTTTGCCACCTGACTGACCAACCACCTCGGAATGACATGCCTGCCACCTGAACTGTGCCAGGCAAGGGACAGGTGGGTCAGCTGAGGTGAGCCCAACCAGGCCCCCGTCACAGAAGAAGAAGGCTCTCAATAAACTCCATATGATTTAATTGAATCTGAGCTTGGAGATATGGTTTTACAGATACTAATTATGGACACAGCTTGGTATCTATTATAGTGCAGTAAATCTCACAGGTGTCCAGCCCCAGGCTGGCCCCTACACTATTTTCTTCCTCCTCTCTTTCCCTTGTATCTAATCTAAGTCACCTACAGTGACTTCTCCCCCTTTTTTCTGGTGACTTTAGACCTTAGTATTTGGGCCATAATGCCTGTTTCTGGTCAATGACTGGATAGGACTTTGTGTATATGTGTAAACACATCCAAGACAGACACGTAGAAATGTGTGTGAGAAGGCAATCCAGACAATCCCCTGCTTTCAAATGCCTGGTGACTGGCGATAGGGGTTAAGGAAGGTGAGAAAAGAGGAGGAGAAGTTTTTGTGAGCAAGCAGCCTGGACAAAGCACCAGCGGAATGAGGTGCATGCTGGGTGTAAGGCAGCGGTGGATGATTTAATTCCTATAGATCTAGACAGGGTTGTATTTCCTTCAAAATTACTCGGTGTTTCACCTGAAAACAGGATACTTAGTGTTAAATATTAAAATGCAATTATGAGTAAATGAACTCGTTATTGCATTTAATATTTACTTTAGACCTCTTAGAGCTGAGTGGCTCGAGACTATCCAATGCCATGGTTACTTTGGGATGCTTTTTCTATCTATCGCTGTCATTCTCGGTGCTGCAGGATTCTTGTTCATCTGCTCTGTGTTCTCAAGGTGGCTGCTGCAGTTCCAGACATCATATAAACACTCCAAGCTTAAGGAAGGTACCAAAGGTAAGATAGCTCCTTTTCATAAAGCTATTTATTTTATTTTATAAGAAATAAAAATTGGGCCTGGGGAGATAGCTCAGTAGAATAAGTGCTTGCCTGGCAATTGCAGGGTCTTGAGTTCAATCCCCGGTATTGCAAAAGAAAAAAAAAAAAGAAAAGAAATAAAAATCTTTCCTGGATTCTTCAGGACACTTTATGTTTCTGTGCTAGTCTTTTTGTGTTGCTGTGATAAAAATACCTTAGAAGCCGGGAGTAGTGGTGCATGCCTGTAATCCCAGCACTCGGGAGGCTGAGGCAGGAGGATTGTGCGTTCAAGACCAGCCTGAGCTACAAAGTGAGCTTAAGGCCAGCCTGAACTGCATAATGAGACCCTGTCTCAAAAAAGACAAAAAAAAAAAAAAAATCTTAGAGTGCAAAATTTTTAAACAACCCAAATGTATTATGGGGAAGGGAAGCTGGCAACTCCAAAATCAAGGCGAGGGCAGGTTCAGTTTCTGACAGAGTCTATTTACTGGGTCACAGATCATGCCTTCTTCTGTGTCTTGGTACAGTAGAAGGGCGTGGCAGCTCTCCTCTCATAAAGGTGCTAATGATCCTCACGGCAACTCTGTCCTCATAACCTCCTCCCAGAGAGCCTGCCACTAGGACCCTCAACTCAGCGATTAGGCTGCAGCAGCAAGCGAATGGAGGTGGCAGTCACACTTGTGATGGAGCAGTGAAACGCATCCACCCCGGCCCGGCGCAGTCAGCCCATTGCAACCCAGACGCTGCGAGCAGGCTGGGAAGGAGTCCCAGAGCACTTGGCCGGCCTCGCCTCGTCTAGCTGCAGTCCTGCTCTCCTCCAGTGCTTGCCAGACAAGCCGCCTGTGTCGCGCCAGCTGCTGAGTGTTTCCCTCTCCCATCCTTCAGTGACCCCGTAAACATCCTTCACTGCCACTGGCTGCACAGGGGGTCTGCAGGAGCCCTGTATTCCGCTGCCACGACAGGACCCAGCTTCCTCCTCTCTGGTTTCCCTGCGGGATTCCTGCCAGACAGGCCTGGGCGCATCATGCCCCAGATGTGCCACTCAGTGCATCATGCCCTTGAGCAAGTCACTGATCTCCTCACCCACACACGCCAGTAACACATGCAGCACAGAAAACTTGTTTCTTACAGAATTACTATGAGGACTGAACAATGCCTGTGAAACACGCAGTGGCATGCTTGGCCCAGAGATGCTCCATGCGTGACAGTTTTAACAGCTGGTATTTATTGAGTACTTACTGCATGCTTGACTATGATAAGGAAATTAATTTGTAATTTCCTATAAATAAACTCATTTAATCTTCACAACTCAGGGAAACCTGGATTGGCTTTAGATTACTGAACAATTCAGGGAATGAGAGAGAAAAGTAAAGTCTCGGAGGTAGTGACAGGAGGAACTGAGATGAAAGCTGGGTGAGGCCACAAGCCTGGCTGATTAACTGCTGTGCGATTTTCCTGTCCAATGCAACATTACTCTCCCAGAAATGGAATTGTGCCTGGCAAGGACAGAAGGTTCCTGGAAGGCGGTGGACCGTAGAGAGCAGGCAGCTGGAATAACCCGAGCTGCAGAAATGGCGAGCTCTCGGAAGGGAGGAGGCTATGGTCCTATCCGAGCAGGCAGCTCTGTAGGAAAGGCCACAGAGGGAGTGAGGCTCTGCACTGCAGCCCAGGGCTTCTGCCCAGCTACTGGGTTTGATGATGCCTGCAGCAACCCACCCTAATGGAAAGGGACCACTTAGGAGAACCAGTGCCTAGAAGCCTCCTGATCCCAGCAAAGTTCTTGTAGATTCTTTCTTATGTGGGGACTACTGAGGTGCTGAAAAAAACTGAGCGTCAAAACCCAGCAACATGAAGTCATTCTGACACTCTTCCTAGAGTTCAGCTTTTCCAAAGGAAGTAAGACGGACTGCACTGGCCAGCCACCTTTCCTTTGGCTTCCAAAAATTTCACACAAGTTGTTTGAAATGATTTCAACTGACAGACAGCAAGCAGCATCACACATTCAGAGGCAATGAGGAGCCTGGGGGCTAACACCCCTTTTGGTTTGAAATAAGCCCCTCCCCCAAAGAAAAGGGCAGGGAAGGAACAGAAAGGAAAACTATCCTGCTTCACTGATGATCCTAAGCTTAAGCCATTTCGATGTTTTTTCTTGGTGACATTTCTTGCCTAGTGGAACCATATATCCAAACATCAGTGAGCACATTAGGAGCCATTTCATGAAAAGAAGCAGATAAATCTCAAAGCATGCTGCAGGGTATTCTAAAGGATGCAATATTTTTCATTTTATTTTTAATGGGATTACTCCAGCATCTGTAGTAGGAGGAAGAGGCTAGTGTGGTAGCTGGTGGTACTGTACGGAGAGTAGTGCTCTGTGCACTCTTCACCCATTGTTTTGTGTCATTGCCTTTGGAGTTTTTCAATTACATCAAACTGAATGTTACAGCAGGACTTGCTCCCATAGAGTAAGGGATGAGAACCCACAGAAAGGGGCCAGGAAACGCAGTCGTGTGGCTGCTTGGGGAGTAGCCTGTGCTCCGCACGGGATGGATGCAGCAGGGACTTTTCCAGGCTAGGCTTCCAGTTGTTGCTTCCTTCTGTCCATGTGAACATCACAGGGACAATGACAGGTTCGCTATTTTATTTCTTTCTTTTTTTTTTTTTTTTTGTATTTTTTATTTTATTTCATTTTTTTAAATTTAGAAACAAATATCAATGAGATAATGTCAAAGCTGATTAATAGGACAGTTTAAATAATCGATACATTGTACATTGTTATCTTCTTAGTGGTTATCCATAATATAAGAAGCAAACAGGATATCCTGTCCAAATATTATTAGTACAAATCTTCTCATTAAGTTAATGAAAGTAGCTGTATATCTATCCTAACTATTCTGTATATACAAATACAAAATGGTCCTTCCTTTTTTTGCTTAGTCCTGTCAGAGATGGATATTCCATTAGCATCTAAGTACCATAGGTGCATGAATTCAGCAAAACAATTCTACACAGTCCAGTGAGTGAGAACTTCTGCCCCCTCTAGGGACTGCTCCAGATGTGCCCAACGTTCGCCATTTTAAAAGCATCTTCTTTCACAATATATCACGGCAGCATGGGATGGAACTAAGATAATGGAAGGTTTATTTCATTTCTGGTTTTATAGAAGAGAGAAGTCCGGGCTCAGAGTGGCCAAATGACTCAGGAGGAAGGGCTCTGGCTGCCATCTCTGGAATGCAAGCATGTCAGGCTCCGGGCCTTTCACCATATAAGATG
The DNA here is from genome assembly GCA_004027165.1 of Ctenomys sociabilis. NCBI lineage: Eukaryota > Metazoa > Chordata > Mammalia > Rodentia > Ctenomyidae > Ctenomys > Ctenomys sociabilis. Next base: position 19,223 of record PVKA01015594.1, on the reverse strand, counting down.
TGGGGACTTGTGGGTTCAGGATGCATCAGGGAGGTTTGTGTGGAACTGGAGACACATATTGTTTGGGGCACCGATTTGTTGACTCCATAGAGTCTGGGTTTGTTGAATTCTACTGGACTTTGGGAATCTGGGGGTTTATCAGGAGGGCTGTAGTGTGTCTAGACACTAGAATCAAGACCATAGAATTTAAACCTTGAAGACACTTTAGAGGGCTACGCAGCTAGTTAATACAAGTGAGGGAAATGTCACTCAGAGAAGTTAGTTAAATGACCCAGGCCCATGCCACTAATACAGAGTAAGCACTTGAACCCAGACCTATCTTTAGGTTCCCTACCAAGGGTTTTTCCTCTGCTGCTAACTGCCTAGGATTTTGGCTTATTTCTGTGGCTGTAATTTGTGGGCCAAAAAGGTGATAAAAAGGAGACCATAGACAGGTGGAGAGGGGCAGGGATTTGGCATTGGTGAGAGCTGAACTCACTTTCCGTCTCACTTGTAGGATGGCTGTAACCATGGGCACATTCAAAGAAAAAGAGAAGGGCAGTGGCTTGTGCAGGTCAAGACTGCACCTTTTTCTTGAAACTGACATTCATACTGGAAGCTGCAGGTAGAAGTCTCTCACTTCCTTTGCATGGGCCCAAGTGGGTGGTCTGTCCTTGGTTAGCTGGAAGAAACAGGAGCAGCTCTGGCCTCTCCAGCAGGAGGCAGTGAGACTAGATTGTGTCTGGGGAGTTAGATAGCAGGAAGGTGGAACTGAAGCCTCTGCATGGCCTCATGGGTTGGAGTAGACTGTTCAGAGCAGTAGGGGAGCAGGGAGGGGAGGCCGGCTTGGGTCCTTCCCCTGGTGTAACTCTTCTACCTGCATGCTCAGCCTTCATTCCCAAGATGACCTGGGGAAAAATAGCTTCTCTCTGAGAGCATGAAGGGATTTGGGAGAGAACAGTCTCATGGTGACTGGAAGCTTGTGAGGGAAATGCAAAAGCTTTTCTAAAATACATACTGATTTTGCACCATCACCCAGATATATCACCGTGGAGTTTCCTGCTGCTTAGGAAACAGGGAAAAGTAGTTCAGACTGCCCGCTCTTGGCACGCCAGAACACCCTCACTTCAGAATGGATTGTGTCATTGAGGTTATGCTGCCCTGCAGCTACATTTCTGCTGCATTTGTTCCACTTGAGGACCACATCCCAGCCTGGGGAGGCTGCTCCTGCTGTCCCTAGGCGACCCAGACATCCATCTCAGGGTCTTTCTTCTCTTTCCACCAACCTTCCCAAGCTCCAGGTGTATTTATTATATGAACATGTAAGTCAAGAGCCAGGCTCATTGACATCAAAGCCAGGGAAAGTTCAATGAAAGAAAACAAACTGGATGGTGAGAATTATTCCTTTCAATTACAGTTCCCTTCCAAGGCAAGCTGGTTCGGTGTTAAAAAAGACTCTGTCTGTGCCATTGTTTGTGTAATGCTGGGTTCCCAGAGTGGGGTGGATATTTAAGACATTTGTTAAGTAAGAACAGGGAAGGGCAATCTTGGATCAGGAAGCAACTTCTCAATGATTTGTGAATTTTGGGAAAGTTTGTGGAATAGGAAGTTAACTAGGATCGTTCACTTTCTCGTGTGAAAGTTTTTGTTGTTTTTGTTATCTTGTTGGAGAGAACAGGAATTGGTGTGGAAATCTAGTCACCTCCCATGGGGTCAGTAGCATTTTGCTGAAAATATATAGCTTTTAGAGATTTGCCTACAACTCATATTATTTGTTCCTACCACTCTATCTACCTACTAGAATTCTTTGCAGACTGCATGTTCTGCATTTCTGAGGTTGCCATGGTGATCAAAGCTCCAGGATCTTGGGCCATAAATAAGTACACTAAGTGTTTTCTCTTGTCTGGGTGGGGGACTTCTCTGGGCCTGGAACATATTCACATACCAAATGTGGCTCAGTTTTCTTATGTGAAGAGTGGAATTGCCAACATTCGTTTACTCCATCCTCGAAAGACTCTCTGATGGGCAACTTCTAGGCAACATGTGAAGCAAACACTTCCTGGCTCTAGCCTTAGCATGTCTAGCTGAAACATTGGAAGGTCCTGTGAACACACTGAGCACTGAGATAATTTCAATGCCAGTAGAAAGTATCTGTGTAGGACCAAAATGGAAAAGAAGCTGCCTGTGGTAGTCCTGCTGCTGAGTCAGATTACTTAACTTATCCATCCATCCATCTGTGTGGTCCATCTAAAGCCCCGACAGAGTTCAGGTTTTTGCTGTTTTAGTACTTTCTCCTGTATAGGCTGTAGTTTGGTTTGGTAGCTCATCCTCCTGTGTTGGGAGCAGAGAATGAGAAGAAGAAATGGGAAGTTGAAAAAGCCCTTCCAGATGTTCATTACTGTGTGTGAAAAGTCAAGTTGATTTGCAGAAAGTTGCTCTGTTTGATCTACTTTAAGGGTATGCTGAATAGCGCTTTATTCAAAAAATACTCCCATGTCACTTTCATCCATGTGTGATGTGAAACAGATCTCCACACGACATTCTTCCTTTCAAAGAGAATAGTCCTTCCCACCCCAACCCTATTATGTAGATGAGCTTTAAGAAGACATTACATGGAAGGACAAGAGCGGAAAGAGCGCCTTAAATCATTTTAAGACATGACTGTTGTCCCCACGGGTGTCCTGGATGGCTGAGGTTGAGACGCTCTTTGAGGATGGGTAACACAGCCACACTGATCCTCTGTGGTGTTTCACCCAGTGGCCCAGACCACACAGCTAGAACAGCAGAGTGCTTCTCTTTCTTCTTATCCCTCCAGAATGGTTCTTTCTCTTAGACTCCACCCACAATGAGCTATGTACCATTCTTCAAATATGGCCTTTTCTGAGCTGAGCCTTTGCATATTTATTCTGTCTGAAATTCTCTCTTCATTTTGCCCTTTCTGTGCGCCTACCCACATATCCTTCTCAGTAGTCACCCCCGTAGGAAGTCTGTGCTGTTGCCCGAGCCACTCATCATAGCTGCCTTAACCCCTTGTAGCTCATCACTTTGATGTCATCAACATCTGATTAGCGTGTCTTTGTCTCTCCAGTCCTGCATGAGGAGAGCAGCTGGGGTCTTTTTATCTCCCCAGACTTGTGTCTCAACAGTGCTTGGCCTTTACAGTATGGTCATCTAATTAATTATTGGACAATCCATCCCAACATTCTCAAAGTCAAGAAAGAGGATAGCAGCTCTTCCAGAGCCCCTTATTAATTCCTTCTGGTGATGTCAACCTCTGGAGGGAGCTGTGAGGAACTTGCTGAAGCAAAGCCAACTCATTGGGTTTACTAAGGAGACCTGACTCTGCTACAGTTTTATATTTAGATTCTACCCACAGTTGATTAGCAATGTGTACCAGGCCCTCTTCACTTGCCATGACAACCAACTCTCACAATGGCAGGATGAAATAGGTGTTAATATCTTTGCTCTCTATTTGAGGAACTGGAGCAAAAAGAGATTATGAGCTTGGTTCAAAACCCTAGACCTCCACAAAATAAGGAAGCCAGAGTTAGTGCTCTGTCAGCTAAAGTTCAGGGTGTACTGTTGCTCACTGATTCATGGATTTTGGTACACTTGTCAGAGTATATATTTAAGCACTATTTTGATGGTGGAAAGGGCTGGGAAAGGATGGCTGAGCTCAGCCAGAGCAGCCTTTTCACCTCTAGGCTTAAACTAGGGCCTGGTGGACCCCTGGAGTAGTACTGCATGCTCAGGGAATCCATTTGGAAAGGCACCTCTGGGCCTCCTGGAACAGGAGATCTACAGGGTCTACAAATAGCAAAGTTGCTACTGAAGATTAGATATGGTGAGTTATACACACTCACATACACAGATGCACAGGGACGCACGTGCGCGCGCGCACACACACACACAGAGGAATCTACTCCCTCAAATTCCCCTGACCTTTAACTGGGGACCAGGTGATTGCTAGGCAGTTAGTCTTGTGTGGAGCCTGGTAAGACCACAGCAGTGACTCCAAAACAACTCTAGCAAGAGCAAGCCCTAGGGACCAAATGCCCTCCTCCTGCCCTGGGTTCGCCCAGAGTTCTGGGCAGCAGTCTGAGGTTGAGGGAAGAGGCTTCCAGCTGTTCCACATCAGCCCCAGGCAATGGTCAGAGCCTGGGATTTGTCTGGGCTTTGTAACCCCTGAGGGCTGTGTTGCTTGCTGCCGACCAAGGAGCTGCCAAGAGGCCCCAGAAATGCTGGAGAACAAAGAGGCAATAAGTACACGCTGAAACCTTCTACCAGCTGGCTCTGTCCCAAACCAAAATGAGAAATGAATTGCTGGGGCAAATGTGTGTGTGTGTGTGTGTGTGTGTGTGTGTGTGTGTGTGTTACACTGCTGGGAAAGAAAATCTTGTGTTAGATAGGAATGTTCACTTTGGACCATTGAAGGCTGTGATCAAATGAATGCAACAAATTTAATTTTCTACAGATGGATCTACTAAGAAAATTGACCTGACAGGCTATGAAGTCTTGGCGTGTCAAGTTTTACAAGTACTTGCACTACTGAGGGGAAAGCAAAGTGTCTGCTCAGCTTAAGACTATGTGAGGAGGAACATTCATTCTGATGCTGAGTGAAATCTTGACATCGTTTATGGTCATTTATTAGGCATCACCTATGAGCCTATAAGTGTGTCTATCTCATAGATACCATCTGTCATGTTTGAAACAGTGCTACTGGCTTCCTATTCTTGTCTTCATGTTAAAGAAGAAGAAATTGCTGTTCAGACTGCGTAAGTCATTTGTTCCAAATCACACTACTGAAATTTGAATTCAAGCCTTTCAGATCTTAAAATTCATGCTATTTTTGCAAATATTTTTATCACTACTAAAGCTATGTCTCAGGTCAGATCAATATTTATGTGAAAACAACTGTTTTATCAATGCATTGACTTTTATTTATGGTTCTAAATTTTAATTAATACATATTACTTTTGGAGAGTAAGAACAGTAGGTTTCCTTTTGGCATTTTCATGCATCAGTGCATTGAATTTTCACTTCAGGTGAGTATGCTATTATCCAAACAGGTCCACGAGTCAAGGGTTCCATCCAATTTCTGGTGCTTTATTACTTTTTCTGTATTATCGTTGATAAATAAATATACTTTAAAGCCTTCCTTTCCATTTATTAAAGGCTCAATGAATTCATGTCTGTAAGTTGCTTCCAATATCTTAGGTGTAATACACACATAGTTTTCTAATTGTTGTTTTGTTTGAGTAGATTTAATAACATTCACTGCCACTATCTTTTTTTCTGCAGAACCAGGGATTGAACTCAGGCCCTTTGGCTTGCCAGGGAAATGCTTATTTCACTGAGCCATCTCCCCAGCCACTGCCACTATTTTTTAAAAAATATTTTATTTACTTATTTGGTACAGGGCCTTGATACATGCTCAGACTTGTATTGATCTTCCTGTCTCTGTCTCTCCACTAACTGTGAGCTAAAGAAATCTTTCCTTCCTTGGTTTTGGGTGTCAGGTATTTTGTCCCAGCAATGAAAGAAGAGCAACCGAAACACCTACTGAGAGGCTGAAGGCTCTTTGACTAAGAAAGAAGAAAATTTCATTGTTGTTATTATTATTCTTGATTATAGAAAACCCTTCTGGACCTGGTCATGGTCCAGAAGAATCAACATTTGTAATCTCATGGAAAAGTTATTGGAATCCTATCAAATTAAATCAATTTACTATTTCCAATGCAACCCATGATGAGAATAGTTACTAAGGTATATTTATAGTTGTGGGGAGCCAACAGGGTCCTAAGTCCAGCTCCAGTGATAGCTACCTGGAACAAAGGTCTTGCCCCAAAGATGAATCTGGGCTTTATTAATTGATGAAGAAGGGAGAGTCTTGAGGATGAGTGGTTGTGAGAATGGCAGGAACAGGTGAGTGCTGTGAGCTGGGCCAGGTAGGAGGCCTGAACTCACCTCTGTGATAGAAAGAAAAATGGGGAAAGGGGAGAAAAAAGAGTCTGCTAATCTGTATATTACGGATTGGAGAAGTATCTAGTGTTTTGGGGTTGGTGTTTCAGTTTTGATGGGTAATCCAGGCTTTGAGAAGTCATAGGCTCTTTTCTTCAGGCTCCTTCTAAGGTGACAGGGTGGCTTCTCTTGGCCCAGCTCACACATGTTACTTAGGTGCTGCAGGCAGGCCTTACTGACCTGTCACACTGCCTCAAAGACTGAACAGCAGCACCTGGGCTAGACCCATTTGCACTGCTTCAAATAAGCTGAAGGGATGAGAAAATGTCCCCGCCAGCTCTTCTTATTGACACACAGAGGAAGGGCCACATGATTGTCTTTCAAGCAAAGCAGTCCAGGGGATCCTCCAGACCTGGTCATTCACTGGGCACTTCGAATACTACAGACACTGTGCTAAATGTTTTAGTATATTGTTCCTTTTAATTCTTTAGCAACAGTCTTTTAATTTTTCTAATTTTATAAACAAGAAAAGCACACCTCAGGAAGGTTGATACATTTGACCAGTCTCACAGGTTAACAAGTGATAGAGGCAGGAAAAAAAAAATCAGATTTGTGTGGCTTCACAATCTGTATTTCAAAAATGGTAAATGTCACATCAGTTCCACATTGCACCCCTGTGGCAGGTGTTGTTATGTCAGGTCAGAGCATCTCCTTTGCCTTCCATCAGCCTCAGTTCTTCAACGTGAAGTTTGAACCATTCCCTAGAGGATGTCAGGGTCTGGCAAAGATCCAGAAATGGAACAAAGCCCCTTCCCATCAGTCCTGCCTAAGCCAAGCCGAGCTAAGGCATGCTGAGCCAAGTTGTATAGAGGAGCTAGATGTTTTACAAAAGAAAAGAAATAGGAGTGGATAAGTTAGGATTCCAACTATTTAACTTTTTCAAAACCAAGAATTCAATGATAATCTACACAAAAAGACTTAAAGTGATTCTCAGGTGGGAAACTGGGATGGTTACATTTTCTGAAAATATTAGTAACTATTAATTCCAGTTGCTAGAACAACTTTTCAAAACTAGCTAACTAGCTAGCTAGCTAGCTAACTAACTAGACCAAAGACAAATTGCAGTCAGTTCTTCAGTCTCGAAGTTGCAAGGATTTCAGCTCAGGCTAGGGCACACATTTAGGCACCCATGAGATCCTAATTTCCAAGGAATCTGTCTTGCTGTGTGTTCATGCTAATAAAGCTGGCACTGATGGAGACCAAGGGCATTAAAACCCAGAGCACCCAGCAGCATGGGAAAATGGATCAGATGCTGCTGTTCTGACAGACTTTATGTGATGCATTGGCTGGTCTCCTTGGTTCACGCCTAGGGCCCTGTTACAAACCACCAGCCCCACCTTGGACACAAACTCTTCTGCGTGATTCAAGCAAAGCTGTCTCTGCTGGTGGGTAGTCTTCTAACAGTGGATTGACTGTGCTGTCATAGCAAAACACTGTAAACTAAAGAATTAATCTACACGTCATAGTTTGGCAGCTGGAATCCCTTGGTGAAGAGGCCCTGAAAAACTAAGAGAGATGCTGTGTTTATGTTCAGCATGGGCTTGTCCTGTGCACTCATTCACTCACTGTTTGCACTGATTGTTACTGAATAGCACTATTGCAGGTCCGTTTACTAACTGAAAATATTATGCAGTGTTTACTTAGGTTTTCAATGTGTTGTTTACTTCTGCTGCTGGGCATGCTGAGTAGTTGCTTCTGCTTTGATTTCTCCATATCTGTAGGCCCCCTCCCTCTTTGCTGAACTGGATGTGGTCCACAATAAGGCCTCTCGGGAGCTCACAGTATACAGTGAGAGAACCTGAGCAATTGACCTATCATGTTACAGATGAGCACACAAAGGTCCAGAGGCTTGAGCACATGGCCAGTGACCCAGTGACCAACACCAGAATCCAACTATTGTAACCTTGGTCTTGGGACACTTTTCCTTATTCGTTTAACATCTGGCAAACAATTAAATAAGCCATTCTTCAAGGAGCTAGGTTAGAAAGACTGAGGTACCAGTGTCATTGCTGCCATAATGGCAAGAAGTACTGTAAAGATGTTCAAAAGGAGAGAAGCGTTTGGACGCTGTGAAAGAGATTCTCCCCACAGTTTCTATTTTCCACTAAACCCAACTGAAAGCAAATCAGCACAGATCTGAGATTCACTAAATAAATCTACCAAAAAACAAGGTCAAAATGACAGAGACCAAGAGAACAGCCACAAGAGCTTTCTTATTCCTCCTGGGAACTGAGCTGAAGAGCAGCTCCAGGTGACAGAGTATGAGATTCAAGGCGAGCCCTTGTCTTCTACTTCAGCATAGCCCCGGATGAATCACACACCAGAGAACAACGGGGCTATTTCTCTCAGTCATCTGTCAAGCTGACAACCCTTCCCAGAGTTATTTAGGGCTTTCTAAAGACACTTCTTCCTTGACTGCCACAGGAAGCACCTGCGCAGCTGTTGTGCTGCGGTTTTGCTCAATAGCACTTTGATATTCTCTGGGGGCATCAATTACTCTTCTGTCCCTGCCTGCACGGACTTTGGTTGGGATCATGAAGAGGAAGGGAATGGTGAAGTCCCCTGGGATCTGAGGCCAGACATTGTCTGGAAATGGGCTTCTCATTGATTGCTATAAGGGATCCTCTGAGTAAAGACAGGCTGAGAGTGAAACAGGAATGTTCCCATGAGAGTAAGTCTCCCTCCTGGAGCAGAGCTATATTCCTTGCCAGCTCCTCAGAGCAAAAGCAGGCCTGTCAGATGAGTGTGGCTGAAGCAAATCTGGTCTTCAGATTCAGGTGGATGACATTAGAGATGAGGAACTTGGAAAAGGATCAGAAGAAAAACACAAAAATAATGAGAGGATCTGGATGAATGGACCTCTGAAAGCAGTTAGGGGAATTAGAGTTGTTGAGTCTAGGAAAGGCAAGGGTGAGCTACAAATCAACTTTGATTAGGGAGAGAATAATTGTGCAGCGATTAGCAGTCATTTCCATTGAAAATATCATGTGGGTTAGAGATGCTTAAATTGCTGCCTGAGCAGTCTGCTCAATATGAGCTGGTCTGTCTGGGTTACAGTACTTTCTTACTCATGAAGTGGTTGTCTCCTTCTTGGATATTTGCATGAATGAAAATGACATCCTTCCAGCTGGAATAGCTTAGGGAAAGTTTTAATGGTGCATGGGTCTCTTTTCTTTGGCTCATACTGCCCAACACTGCTTTGCTCTTGTATCTGAAGCCTTTTTCTGATATTTGCATATTCATCACTGCCTCCCTGGATCCACTTTGCATATTAAAATCCTGTTTATCTTCCTTAAATCATCTTGGGTTAGCCAGTACCCTGTTCTAAAAATACTTATACCTGTGTCAGCTTGCTATTACTGCAGCAAATGCCTGAGGCATTCAGCTTATAAAGGTACCAGTGACTGAAGATTGCCCACCAGTCTCCACCTCTTAAATGTTCCTCCATTCTTTCTTAGCCAATTGTATGTAAGAAACAAAAGACTAAAATCCATGCAACTGGGGTTAGGGACTTAGTTCAGTGACACAGTGTCTGCTTGGCAAGTGTGAGGTCCTGAGTTCGATTCCTGTTACTTCCCCAAACCCGTGCAATTAGGAATGAAAAGGATGAAATCACAATGGTTCCAACAGAAATCCAGAAGATCATTTGTACATCTAGAACTTGTATTCAAATGCAGAAGAAATGTATGTGTTCCTAGATACAAATGAATTACCAAAACTGAATCAAGAAAATACAAAAATTATATATATCTAAATATCGGTCAATAAAATTGAAAATGTAATTAAAATTTTACCAACATCATCCATCAACAAAAATCCCAGGTCCTGATGGATTCATTGTTGAATTCTACAAGAAATTTAGAGAACAACTAATGTCACTAATGCTGAAACTATGTAATGAAATTGAAAAGAAGAAATACATCCAAAATTAGTCCTGGAAGCAAGCATTTCCCTAATACCAAGACCAGTGAAGATTCAACCAAGATAAAGAACTATAAACCAACTCCTTAATGAACATAGATGCAGAAATCCTTAATAACATACTGATAAAATACAGCAAATCATCAAGAGAGTGTACCATGATCAAGTAGGTCATCACAGGGAAGCAAGGATGGTTCAACATATCCAAATCAATAAATGTAAAACACCATATTTGAAGAACCAAAGATAAAAACCATATGATTGCCTCAATAGATAGAGCATTTGACAAAATCTAACACCCATTCACGATAAAAAAAACTTACAGAAAATCAGAATAGATGGTCTTTATCTCAATCTGATAAATGCCATGTATGACAAACAAACAGCCAACATTATACTAGATATATAAAAACTTTCACTCTAAAATCAAGAACAAAACAAGCATGTCCACCATCACCACTGTTATTCACGATAGTTCTGGAAATATTAGTCAGACTAATTAGAGAAGAGATATAAAGGATTTAGGATAGGAAAGGAAGAAATTAAATTATTGTTTGCAGATAATATGATATTGTACACAGAAGGCTCTTAAAACTCTAGCAAAATATATCTAAGTTTAATAACCAATGGCTATAGCTTGGTACAAAGTCAACACTCAAAAATCAATAGCCTTCCTATACACAAATAACAAATTTACCCAGAGAGAAACTAGGGAAACAAAACCTTTCACTATATCATCCAAAAATGAAATACATAAGAATCAGTCTAACAAAGGAAGTAAAAATTCTCTATGGTGAAAACTAGAGTATTCTGAGACCAAAATTGAGGAGAATATCAGAAAATGGAAAGATGTCCCTTGCTGGGTAGGAAGAACCAACATTGTGAAAATGGCCACACTTCCAAAATTTTTATACAGATTTAATGCAATCTCAATCAAAATTCCAACAGTATATCTCACAGAAAACAATCCTAAAATTCATTTGGAAGCATAAGTAACCAGAGTAGCAAAGGCTGTTCTAGGCAACAAAGTCAAGGTAGAGCACATCACAATCCCTGACTTGAAACTACAATATAAAGTACCATGTTTTCTTAAAACTTTTTTTATTTTTAAAGAGAGTACAAAGTAGTATTAGAACAGAAAAATTATAAGTGACACAGAATTTTACTTAACAAAGTAAAATGAATTCCACAGTGTTTGTTGTTTTCCAACTAGTTATTCATATTACCAGATACACGCATAAACAAAATTGGATGAACAAAGAAAAAGAGAAAAAATACATGAAATTAAGAAGAGAAAAAGGACAAACAATTGAGAAAAGGAAACAAAACAAATTAAGCATTATCTGCACCTTTCTATAGACCTACAGAAATTTACAGTACAGGTGTCCAAACCACGCTGCTTACATGCACAGATATGTCTCTTTTCCCCAGTCCCTCTCCTGTCCTCCTCCTCAACTCAGTAACTCTTTCATTTTAAATAAGTTCACTCCCTTTTCTCAGTGTCTATTATATCCTTCAGATTACATTTTCTTTTTCAGGTTCTCACACTAAGGAGACAGTATGGTGATTGCATATGCAGGTCTGATTTATTTCACTTGAGAATATGGTCTCTAGTTGCATCCATTTACCAACAAAAGTCTCAAATTTATCACGTTTTATTAACGCTACCATGTTTTTACCATGGTAAAGATAGCATGGTACAGGCAAACAAACAAGAAACTCAGCATATTAGAAGATGCACAAACAACTCCAGACATGCTAAACCACCTTATTTTTGACAAAGGTGTTGAACACCTTCATTAGAAGAAAGGTAGCTTCTTTAATAAATGATGCTGAAAAAACTGGCTCTATATATACCAAAAATTAAAACTAGACCTGTATCTCACTATGCAGTAAACTAAAATCAGAATGGATCAAATATCTAAATATTGAAATAGAAATGCTAAATCTTCTGGAAGACAGAATAGGTAGAACTTTTGAAAACGTCAGCACAGGAAAAGACTATGAACAAAGCCCCAATCACACAGGAATTATCACAAAGAACAATTAAGATCTCATCTTATTAAAAAGCTTTTGTACATCAAAAGTAACCACCAACAATATGAAGAGACAACCTATACTGGGAAAAATTTTATCAGCTGTTCCTCAAACAAAGGACTATTATCTAGAATATATAAAGAACTCAAAACAACAATAGCAGCAGCAGCAGCAGCAGCAGCAGCGGCAACAACAAACCAAAGCCCCCAAATTTAAAGACCAAATCCAAAAATGGGCATCTAAAATAGACACTTCCCAGATGAAGTAGAAATGGATGGCAAATAAATACATGAAAATATGTTCAGTAGTACTATTCATTTGCAAAATGCAAATTAAAACAGCACTGAGAATCTATCTCACTCCAGAATGAATAGCTATCACAAAGAAAGAAACCATTAACAAATGCTGGAGGGGCTGTGGGTAGGAAAAAACCTCTCCCCTTGTTGGTGGGAGTGTGTGACCACTGTGGAAATCAATGTGGAGATTCCTAAAAAACTTAGTACTAGAGGTTCCATTTGACCCAGCTGTTCCTCTTCTTGGTTTCTTTCCTTAAGAATTAAAAGCATCAGACCACAGTAATACATGCATACCCATATTTACAGCAGCACAGTTCACAATAGCCAAATCTTGGAAGCAGCCCAAGTGCCCATCAACTGATAAATTTTTTAAATATAAAGTAGAATCACAAATAATAAGCTTGAGGCATTTCTAGGTAAATGGATGCACCTTGAGGGTAAGCTCTTAAATGAAATAAATTGGACTCATACATGAAAATATGCACCGTTTTTCTGCTGTAAGAAACAGAAAGTATAAGGACTAAAATGTGTGTAGTACATATTGTGAAACAGGAAGAACATGTTCAAATGGCAAGGGAAACTAGACAGGTGGTAGAAAGAAAGGAAGTAAGGGAAAAGAAAAAATGAGAAAAGGAGAAAATGGAATCAATTATTTTGTAAATAAGGAGGGGAAGAGTGATTGAAGAGAGAGTAGGGAAATGGGAAGAGAAGAAGCAAAATATATAATGTTCAGGTTCAAATTCCCTATAATGAATGTGATCATTTGTATACCTAAAAATGTATCTGTATATTATAAAAATTAAGTATAATGTCCAAGACTTTTGGCTGGAAAAGAATGTCTCACTGTCTCCCAACAGTGCCACTGTGGTGACCAAGCCTTCAACACATGGAACTTGGGGGACACTCAAGATCCAAAATATAGCAATGCCCATTCATGCATGCATGCATTCATTCATTCATTCATTCATTCATTCATTCATTCATTCAACAAAATCTGAGTATCTACTGAGTGTGTTTTGTATCTACCACTTTACCTAACCCTGTGCATGCAATAGGACACAAAACACACAACACAGGACACAAAGTTCACTCAGCCTTTACATCCTTGTCCTGGGATTGTCCACAGCCCCATCATCTTGACTTAATGTCTCCTGCACCACAGAACCTTTTCTTGTCCCAGCAGAGTCCACTCAGCAAGATGAATGATTTCTTGCCCTTTCTTTTTGCCATGACTTCTGCATAGAATACCCTCATCAAGAGCTCTTCTCTCATCACACCTCTAGGAGTGCTCAGGCTGCTTAGAGTTCAGGGTCCCCCAGTACCTCAGTCCCCACAGCACTCCCTGACTTGCCACTGATTATGTTCTGTCTGAGAGAACATGTGGGTCAGCTTCTGAGCCTGCCTGGAGCTTCTGTGTCGTTGCTTGTGGCGAACAAGCCCTGAGAGAATGTGGTCTCTGAACTTTCTCTCTGCTGCTGTGACTGGTGAGAGACTGCACAGGTTTTGGTTTGTGCTGCCCTTGAGAAATGGGAGAAGATATTAAAGTCCTGGATTCATAGGGAGAAAAGCTTTGGGGATTTTCTTTTGCAAGATGTGGAAATTGAGGACCAAAAGTTGAGGACTTACTCAAAGGCACCAGGTGAGACTATAGCAGAGTCAAAATTCTACACTATCTTGTCTCTGCTCTGCATATTCCAGCAATATAAATATTCAAGACTCTGACACTGAGGGACACATGGAAGAAAGAAGTATATTAGTTTCCTGTTGTGGCTATAACATATAACCACATACTTACTATTGTAAACAACACAAATTTATTCTTCATAGTCTATAGGTCAGAAGTCTCACCAGGCTAGTATCAGAGTATTAACATGGCTGAGTACTTTTCTGGAAGCTACACAGCATCTGGAAGCTATCAGCATTCTTTGGCTTCTGAGCCCCTTATTCCATGTTCAAAGCCAGAAGGTTAACCCAAGTCCTTCCACCGTATCACCTGGCTGACCTCTGCTGTCTCATCTTTTATTTAAGGACCTTGTGATTCCCTTGGAGCCACCTGAGTATTCCAGGGTAATCATAGCAACACCGTTTTCCTCTGCCTTGCAACATATTTATAAGCTCCAGAGATTAGGATGTAAACACTGGGCTGAGGGATGTTTCTTCTTCCCAGAACAGAAAAAAATGGGACTCACCCCATGTTTTGTGATCTAATAAAGTTAATCTGAAAATGTTCTGGCCTCTGTATTCAATTTCACACTTCTTTTATGAACCATGGTCTGGTGAATTTGGTCAAGACACAGGAGAATTGCAATGCAAAAATACACAGAGACAGAGGCTCATGATTATTGGCTGAAGTGGGCTGAGGACTGAGCAGCTAGTCCTGCAGCCTCTAAGGACCTGACAGCTCCAAGGCTTTAAGGATGAGGTCTAGTTTGGAAAGAGGAAGTTGATTCGAGACATCTAGATAAAATCTCCAACTGGAAGGCCTTTTGACCACTGAAACAAGTTAATAAGAGGGAGTGAGGAAGGAATGTACTCTGCACAATTTAAGAAAGGAATCAATAATTCTATGTTGGGAAGATTTCAGACATAGGATCTCACAGAATGTGTAGGACCGTAGGAGTTTCCTAATCCAGCCCCACTCCTAACACAATACCCCAGTAAGACCATCTGTCCCCACCCTTTCTGTAAGCTCTAACAAGTGCTAGGAAATTACTTAGATTTTCTTAGACTGTCCCTAAATTTATTATCTGTAAGTTCCAAATTCCATCTCTTGTTAATCCTTGGTATCAGTAAGAAATCAGGATAACTAACATTTTTTATCTTTTCTCCCTCAAGATAGAGGGTTAGTAACTATTATTGCAACTTTTGGAGGAAGGTCTGATCCCTTGTCCACACATAGCACTGAATCTTCACTTATAGAAGGTCAATGCAGACAGACAGAAAGAACTGGGGAAGGAATTATGTGCCAATAGTTTCATTGGCTTCCTACAAGCCTGAATTTTCTCAGATGTTTTATAATGGTTTTTGTGGGGAGAGGGTACAGAGAATTAAGCAAAGGTCCCTATACCTGCCAGGCAGGTGCTGGGCCACTGAGCTATTTCCCCAGCATAGTGGCTTTTTTAATCTGCCTGACATCCATCCTCCATTCTTGCACAACTGGGGTCCCCAGGTAGAGAAGAGGGCACATAACTCAGCAGAGCCCACTGTGTAGTTCACACACTTAGCAGTTAGTGCATAGGGCAGTCAGCACTGCCCTTCAGGGGTTCTCTGATCCAGGGAGCACGGATGGTGGTAAAGGGGCTCCTCTCTGCTTAGGTCATGAGCTCTGAGGAAAGGAGCTTTGCTGTTGGCTGCCTCCTCACCCCAGAGTGACAGGCTTGGGAGCCTCGCAGTGGAAGGGAGCAAAGAAGGACAGGAAGTGAGCGTTGTAAGAATGTTTTAAGCTTCTTCAATTCATCAGCCTTTTTTATGCTTTAGTTGAATGAACAAATACATTTCCCTTTTAGGGTTAAGTTGATTTAAGATGTGTCTCTTCCATTTGTAACTCACAAATCCTGAATAATGTAGGACTTTTTGTTCTTGGTTTTCTTCTTACTACAGAGTGTGTAAAGCAAATTGAAGACCAGAAACAATTAGTCACAGAGCCCAACCTGTTCATGATGGTTTGGGTAAAAGTCAGCAGTAAGAAGAGGGTAGGAGAATCACAGAGGTTCTTATACGCAGAGTCCGGTAGGTGAGTCACGGAGTCCTTCGCTCCTTTTTGGATCAGGTTAAAAGACATCATGGTTCAAGGTTCAGGCCTACCATGAAATGTGTTTCTGATTTTTTTGACCTGCTGTTACTTTGTAGTAGGTGTAAATCAGAGGAAGACGTGTGATTCCAACAACAAAATAGTGATTCAACATCTCCTGTGTGTAAAGCTGTGCTAGTTTCAACTTGCCATTCCAAAGCCACAAGTAGAAATGTTATTTGTGCCGACAGATGCTAAGCTTTAGGTGTGTCGGGTGTATGCACACCCGGGTGTGACTGGCAGTCAGAAAAGTCAATGGACAATTACGGAGGCCGCTGAGGAAGGCGCAGGAATGAGCAGACCCACAGGGAAGCTAGACATTCAGTTAAAACATATGGAAAATATTTTCTTGACATTCGTTTAAAGCCTGCAACCATCCCCACAAAGGCTGTGGCGTCACCCTCGGAGGGAGGCTGTTGAGAACAATTTAGATTGCCTGCCGGCTGCTTTGCCAAGCTTGATCACAGGCCTCTGTGACTGTGCGCTACATCTGCTTTTCAGTAACACTCGGGAAGGCCAGTAGTCCTCAACCCTTCGGACCTTTAGACATAATCTGTCGATAGGTTTTGCATTTTTTCCTGGCAGAGGTTTTTGTGTTTGTTTTGTAAAGAAAGGATTAGTATATTTCTTTTCTCTTTTTCTTTCTTTCTTTTAAAATTTTTTTTTTTTGGAATAAGCAGTTGGACAAAATGTACACATCGCCCAAACTTTTAAATGCTCCAGATTTAGACACACTGTTTGTTTGTGTAGTTTTTAGCAGGGCAGGATGGATTTGAAAGGTCAGAATGTAGATGAACTTTTGACTCTCGCCTTCAGCAGACACACTGTTGTGTGCGCATTGTTCTATCTTCAGAATGGGAAGCCCTATCTTGTTCACAGAGCCTTTTCCCTCTCTTGTACTACGCCACCACCCAAAAGCTTGAAAACATCCCAGGAAACCCCGTGTCAGCCTGAAAGGACTAATCGCTACACATCACTTGGTTTTCCTTCCTGGACGTCAAGGGCCATGGCCCTGTGGTTCTCACGTCATTTCTGTCATCGACCCTGGGAGTTTACTCTTGATCCTGAGCAGGAGGAAGAGGAGGAGGAGAAGGAGGAGGAGGAGGAAGGGGAGAAGGACAGCCTGTCTTAGCACGAACTCTTATGTAAGTGGCTGTGGGGAGCCCTGGCAATAAACAAACTTTTTTTTTTTTTTTTTTTCCAATCCTTGTTTTCTCTGTAGCCTTGAAAAATATTTGTCTGGGTCACTGCTGTACTGCTGCAACAGGAGGGCAAATGCCCAGATGAGAAACGTATTACACTACATTTCTAGATGCTAAAATGAGAATGAAGTGAAGCAAAATGTTCCAAGTCACTGAACTACAGAGAGCCAGGGTGTGGAGGTGGGTTCCTCTACAGGAGTCTGCAGTGGCATTTCAGAAGACTGGTCTGCACATCCGTCCACCCTGTCAGGTACCAGTAGCAAAATTAGACAGTCTCTGCAGGACCTCAGATGGAAGAACCAGCAGACATAGGAGCTAACCTAGGAATGGAGAAATTATTTCCTGATCACCAGTGCTAACAGCAGCCTCACTATAGGAGCAAAGTACACCCACACATATGAGCACAATGGGACCATATATTTATGGAACCTATTTTTTTCCTTGGACTACTCCATCTTACAGATTGGAAGGGGAATAATTTGTAGTACAAACCTCAAAACACTCAACCTAAATCCCATGACTGGATTTAGTGGCACTCTGGCCACAGTTCCTCCCATCTGGGCAGACGGTTCCTGTGTCTCTGACGGACGGCCACATGGACAGGATGGTTTCCTGGAGCATGGGGTAGGGGACCTTCTGAGAGCTACAGCTGTGGTCCTGTGGCAATCTCCCTGAAAGCTTCTGGGAGCAGCTGCTTTTCTGAAGTAGACATTCTCTGTCCTCCCCTGCAGTAGTCATCATTATGAAGTCCCAGCCAGAGTGACCTTGAGTTCTCAGGTTCCTTGCAACGGCTGCTGTCTCTGTCCCTCTGAGTGATTCATCTCACAATGCCTTATCAAAGGAGTCTGTTATGGCATGTATAGTGGTGACAAATATAGGAAGCACAATTAGAGTTTATTTTAGTTCACTGAGACCACCTGAAAAAGAACTTACTTTCTGTAGCCTGGAAATGTTGCTACATATCCAGGAAGTTATCACTTTGCTGGCAAAGCTGAGTCCATGCCTATATTTATCCCACCTCTCTTGCCATTGTCTCCATGGCGTGGAACTAGGAGAGAGTCTCCTGGAAAGGAAGGAGACACCCCAGGGCCACTTGGCTAGTGCTTTGAACACATGTAACTGGGATCAGCTATGTAATTTGTGGGACTGTGTTAGTTAGCTTTCCATTACCATGACAAAAATACCTGAGATAATGAACTTAGAATGCCAAAAGCTCCCAGGAGGAGGTTTCAGTGGATGGCTGGTTGGCTCCAGTGATTCCAGCCTGCAATGAGACAGGGCACCATAGTCGGGGGCTTGTCACCTTATGGCAGCTGGCAAAAGAGGAAAGGGAAGATCAGCCTTCCACAGTCCACTCTGAAGGCATGTCAACAGTGACCTAAAAACTCTCATTAGTCCCCACCTCCTAAAAGCCCACCACCTGCCAATAGCAGCACTGGTGGATCCAGTCTTTAACACAAGGGCACTCGGGGAACACTTATAAAACCATGGTGTGGCCCAGTGCAAAATAAAAATGGTGAACCTATTGTTGAAAAATCACTAACAATTTCAAGATGTCCACAATGGGGCATGTCACCAGGACAGGCCCTCTGCAGCTACACAGGCCACGTGTTTGTGATGCTGCCCTGATGGTAGCTTTTATGTGACATCCAGCTTTCAGAGTGTGGTGGCCAGAAGAGGTATATATTTTGAATACTGTGCAAGAAAGTGTAAAAAAGAGAATGATGGCAGCTGGATGCTGCTAGCAGACAACGGCAGGCTGCCTTCCCACAGGTCAGTCTTTATAAGTAGGCAGTGTTGTGGGTCACTATGAGTAGAGACATTATTCCAAGTACTCTTCCTAGTTAAGTCATCTTGTATTTCTGTAGAGTATGTATGTAATGTACACTACCTAATCATTAGTCTTTGTAACAACCATATAAAGTAATCACTGTTGTTTTTCTCAGCTTTCTTTTTTTTTTTTTTTTTTTTTTTTTT